>BMAV01013898.1:0-35387 GCA_019973955.1 Trichonephila inaurata madagascariensis
ATTTTCGTATTACTTGTAGAAAATGCCTTTTAACTCGTCTTGGTGTCCACTATTGCAGTGTTCTTGACTTCATCATCGTGGAATCACACTTGTGTAACACTTTTTTATCATTTGTTCTGTTGTCGTGCAACTTATCTTAGCTAAACGCTTCTAGAGAATATGCCATAAATTCTCAATAGGATTTAGGTTTGGTAAATTACCAGGCCAATTAAGCACTTTATTTTATTTTCCGCATTAAAAGTCTGGACCAATATCGAATTGTGACAAGCCAAATCATGTTGAAATGTTCCGTCAAATGTTTTCATGGATGGAGCAATTCCACTGCGAAATATTTCTATGTATTAGATATAATTCATTATGTCTTTAAGAACTAAGCTTCCAGTACCCTTTGTTGTGATTAAACTCCAAAACATTTGTTTTTAGAAGGGTGTTTTACATTCTGTTGGATGTGATCTGGCAGCAGAGTTCAAACTTCACTTCGTCTAAATACACTTGATTTGTATCCCTGTTCAAATAAATGTGTTTCATCACTGAAAATCACCACCTTCTTCTAGTTGTTAACAGTACAAGATAGGTATTTTTGGCCTATGCTAAATTTTTTCATCATTTTCTGATTTAGAAATCGCTTTTTCCTCTGTTTTGACGCCTTACGGCTAACTTTTAGAACCCTTTTCTGTACAGTTGAGGTACTCACTTCAACATCATCATCCAAAAAATTCCTTCGAAGGTTTGTGTTTGTCTTACTTTAGGTTATTTTGCTATTTCTTATTGGAATTTATCTGTTCTTAGGGTAATTTTTCCGTTTGAGCGCACATTTACCATTTCTTTTTTGGGAACGATGATCAGGAATTTTTAAATGTTCTTAAAATTCTTGAAACACTTCATTTGCCCACGTCAACTATTTTAGAACGCTTCCTCGAAGTAATATCCATCTCTGAACAAGCAAAAATAACACGGATTAAGCAGAAAGAAGAATTAAAACCACCAGCTACCACACTGAAAGGCTCACAAGTGAACAAGTAATGCACTAAAACCAATCAAAGTAGTAAATTATTGTCAAGTTCGATCCGTCACATAACGTATAGGCAGATATAACCGGTTTGAGATGGTTCAGGACATAAATGGTAATCACAAACCAACTCAGATAAGAAAAAAATATTTTCCCAATTGATTTGAAGAGTATAGAATATGTGTGAGCACACACAAACATTATTATTTATATCACTTACATGTGAACAATATTTCAGTTGGGCTTATACGAATATATTATTTGAGAGAGGGCACATTGAGACAGTTTGGGGATTATGATTTGAAACATTTTTCTGCCTTAATTTTTTTTTGCTTTTACTTAAATTTTAATAAATTTCGTTTTTTTTCACTTTAAAAAATTTAAAAAATTATATAATAGTTTTCATAACAAGACTTATTACATGCTCAAATATTAAATTACCTTTATAGATTTGACTTTTTAGGTTCATATTTTTGAGGGAGGAATTAATATTAAGAAGCTGAAGTCAATCTAAATAAAATTTAATAAGCAGATTGTCTATAAATAATTTTAATCATTTGGAAAAGCTTCTATTTAGGGTACTTTTTTCCTATCAAAACAGGATTGTAAATTAAATGTTAAAGGATTAAATGCAATTTCACCTCATATTTCAAAATGCATATTCGGCAAACTTGATAAACAAATTACTCAAACTTAAAAAAACTTAACTGAACTAATTACTGAACTTTAAAAAATACGTACTTGAAATGTTGCTACTTTTCACAAGTGAATCTGAAAGATATTTGATATAAAAGACTAATAAATATTCCGTTTTCACTGTTTCGTTAGTACCATACAGCTTCGATGATTGCAAAATGTGTTTTTATTTTGAAAAACAAAGATGATTCAGCTAATTATAGAAGCTATGTGTTCGAAAGATGGCACATCGGTAGGGAAAATTTATGCACACTACAAGTACGGCGTAATTACTCCTGAACGCTTGAAACACTTTTCAGACATGCGTGAACGGTTTGATAATTACGAAACTGTTCTCTGAAAATCAGTTGATGTAATTTTTTCCCATCTGTGATGGCTTTACATGCAAATGTGCTAGAACGGAGAAGGTTGCCGCAATTGAACACGTTTTAAATCATTCTATTCTACAGCAGAACGGAAAAAACACAATTCATTCTGAGTCTAGAGAAATTTAATTTTATAAAAGATTGAGTTGCGATTAGATCTATCAAAAAGATCGAAAATAAAGAGGTTTGGAAAATATTAAAGGGGTTTCAAAAAAGGGTTTTTTAATTTTTACAAAAATTTTTCATAAACCCCTTTTTTAAAAAGAAATTAAGGCAAAGTTTTAAAAAAAAATTAAGGCTAAAGATGATTTCTATGTTTTCTATTTTGTGTAAATGTACTCACGAGAGAGAAAACGTGTATTAGTAAAACCCAAATTGAGTTTTAATGTACATTATATTCCGGCATATAACGCACACTATTTAACATAAAAAATAGAATCGAATTTACGGGGTGCAGAGGACACGGGAAATTTTTTCCAGGGGGGGCGGTCCGGGGTCAAAAGTTCCCCTTTTCTTGTACCATCCCCTTTTTTATTTTGTCGTTTTTTGGAACAAAACACAGTAAAAACTAATTATTGAATAAAAATTTGATTAATTAAAAAAACTAATCTTAATAACAAATATTTAAATTTAAAATTTTTACGTACTATATTTTTAGAATTATAATCAATCGGAAAAATAAAGGGGTTGGGGGGTGCCCGGACCCCGGGACACCCCCTTTGGGGCCCATGGCTGCGTGTTATTCGCCGGATATAAAAATAATCGCTTATAAAAATAAAGGAAAGATTAACGTAACAAAAATTAGATTTCTACATACATCCAAATATTGTATATTTATTATGCTCATTTTGATTTTTTTTATAAAGTTTTTCAATTTTCCCTTCATTCTTTTCAACACAATTTTTTTTATCTTTAGATTTCTTGTAAAATAATTTCCGTCTTTGAAATTTTGAATAAAATTAAAAATGGGTTGAATGTTGTTTTTCTTCGTAAAAAGGGCTTGTTATAACAATATTTTCCTAAAATCAAAAATAATTTTAAATCGTGGGTCAGTGGCTCCCCTGGAATTTTTCAGGGAAAAGGGGGGTTTAGGGGGGGAATCACATTCCGCATGCTGAAAGCCGTTTTAACATATTCTTTTGATTTTGTCGATCTTCGGGACAAAAACAATAAAAAATTAATTATTGAAAAAAAATAGCATTAATTAAAAAAAATTAATTATTAATAACAAATACCTAGTTAAATTTACGTACAATATACACAGGATTATAATCAATCAAAAAAAATCAAGGGCTTTGGGGGGGGCTTCCCGGGACTAGGGACCCCTTCCCTTTTGTAACACTTTTGCTTTATCCAGAATATAAGGTGTTCAGCAATATCTTACAATGATAAAAGTTTTCTGCAGGAGTTGGTTTGTATCGGGAAAAATTAAACAAATCTGTATAAAAGCGTGAGGATTTACAAATGAAAGACTGCATTAAACTACAGTTACTTTCATGTACTTATTTAATATTTTCATTAATAATATTCTACAATTCATCAGAATAAACAATCAAAAGATTTTAATGAAATAGATGTTGCCAGAGCGTTTGAAGAGTTGTCTGTATCGGGAATTAATATTAGATTAATTCCCAATGCACGTCTAAGATTAAAATGTCAAATTCAACATTTGATGGGATTTCATCTGTACATGCAATTTAAAATTAAATAACATTATGCATAATGCAGAATAACTCAGTAAATACCTAAAAGGAAATCTGGATCAAATTTTGAATTAGATTGTGTTTTTCATGAGAAAACAGAAATTGTGTGAAAGGTATCTATTGTTTAGTAATTGGTTTGATTTAAAGTGAAATGAAACCCTTTTCCCACTTGGATTCGGCTGTTGCGAATACTTTGTGATCTCTTATACATGATTATTATACAACTTAAATACATTTTACACCTAATATCTCTAAATCTCAATTATTCTTCATTTTAGCAATTTTTTTCTTTGAAATACAATAGTTGTCACTGAGAAGTAGAAATTTTATCTGGGGAATAAATTAAAATTTTCTTTCAACACAATAAAAATTTTAATTAGGGAACAACAGCTTTTAAGCATGCAAAATTTAGTACCATTCTCTCCTATTTCATTGAAATTAGCAGATGGAAATAATACACCAAAGATTTTTCATTACGGAAATAAAATACCATTTGAAAATCCTTCCTATTCATTATTAAAATTATCTTCTGAAGTATTTTGTAAAATTACTTTTAATGGATGCTATTTTTCAGTATTTTCAACAGCCTTTCGAGTAAAAAAATTGTATTATCCACTGCTATGTATATTTTGTGAATATTTCTTAAAATATATAAATTCAAAAAATAAATTTTCTTGGCGACATTTCCAAATCTTGAAAGCTTTTCACTTTTTTAAAATTTATTCAGAAATAAAAAATACTTTTGAAAATATACACTGCTATGTGTCTGTAAAAATCTGTAAGTGCAGGAATTTTGTTGCATTTTGTATCCCATGATTTCATTTTTTAAACATGATTTATTCCTTTTTCAGTATCTGTCAGCATTTGCCGTTTCCGCCTTGGCTTCGAATTGGGAGAGACTCAATAAACCTTTCAACCCACTCTTAGGAGAAACTTATGAGTTGTGCAGGTAAGATGACATCTCTCTTAACAATAGTTGCACTTACACTGAACTCGCATCAAGGAAAAGAGAGTAAGACATCTATAATTATGACCATTAACTGTGCACCCCCATTTTATTGGTCCCATTCGGCGAACGAAATTTTCTTCCTTAAACGTAATAATAAATCATAATAACATAGTGGCCAACAATCTTGGCCAATCAGAAAGTTCGTTCTCATCCGTAGTCCAAGAGTCTAAAAATCTCAAAAATATCTCATTCAGTTCAACCTTCTTACTGCATTCCGATTGGTTCGACCAGGGGTCGGTTTACTGTAGGTCTTCAGACTTCCACCTCCATGTACTATTAAAAAATAATCATGCCTACTAAAATTGTAACGGATCTATACGCGTTTCTTTAATTAATCCTCTTGGGAAATCTTTGGGCTATCGATTCGCGTAATTCACAACCAACCCTTCGGAAGAAGAGAATCGTGATATTTAAATTAACTTACTACATATAGTTGAGGTTTTCTAGCTTGAATAGAGAGTAGGAGAAAAGGTATACTCGAGTCAGGTGAGATTACTATTGAAGGTATAATATTAGAATTATTGTAATTTGAGACTTATTAGGAGGAAACTTTAAAGTGACGATTGTTCACTAAGATTGAATTGAGATTAGATTAAATCGGATGATAGATTAGATCTTTTATCAAGGTAAGGATCAATTTTGATAGTCTCCTAATCATTCACGTTTTACCGTCGTTGTTCCAAATTCACGGTTAACATTAAGACATTCTCTTTCTTTCTATTATTAGTTGAAATTGTGTCAGTTCTTTGTGTGGTAAATAAATAGATTAATTGGATCATGTCGAGTGTTTTTTCCCTTCCCCCATACATCTAGGTGCCCGAGAAAGAGGTCCGAGGCTCTCACAAAATTATTGTTTATCTAATTTTTTTTTTCCGTTTATGATTTTGCATTGAAAACATCCAAATGTATTTTACCAGAGAAATCTAATTTAATTTATCGGTACAAATGGAACAGCTCTATGAAACTCTTGTCTAAAATAAAAATTACAGTTAGATACATGGAATAATTTGCCTGAAACAATGTGGCTGCTAGTATAGCAATATTTTGCGCGCGCGCTCTACACATGTTCATGCAATTAATCTCTTCCATGAGAATCAAATGAAAAGTAAGCTAAGAAGAAAAAAAGCAATCGATAATGTACATATTATACCTAGAAAAAAATAATAATTTGTCAGATCTAGCAAAGTTTGAAAAGGCAATGCCAGGTTACTGTTTCAAATTTAAATATAAATAAGAAATCCGACGCTTATCCCGGGTTTTTCTTTCTCTTATTTTCTTTTTGCCCTGAAAATACCTAAATTTATATATATGAGTGTATTTCGCATCTTGTCAAAGGGATTCTAAATGAGGATTACCTAAGATTAAGGTTACTTTGGGTGCTGGAACAAACCATGTGAAAATGAGATAGTTTAAACAAAAGTTGGCCGGGTGGCTTAGGGATAGCGTGTCCGCTTCGAAGCCCAAGGTTGTGAATTTGATCCCGGCTGGAGTCGATAGATTTTCTGGATGCGAAAATCGTGGGTACACGTCATATAATTATGTGGCGTGTAAAAGATCCTTTGAGTATCAATTTGGTTCTGGTTCTCTCCGCAAAATTAAATCGCGGTAATATTTAACATCTGACGAGAGCTTAAAAACTAATTCAAGCATTGAAATTTGGTAGCAAAGGCCACCACTAGATGGTGCCACTATGAAATGGCTTTCACATTTGGGTACTTGCTGTGTCTGCAAAGGCTCAGTTGACTGTATGCTGCTCATTAAAAAAAAGGAGAACTAATTTGATATCACGGGGCACGCGCCAAGTTGTTGTTTATGTTTGCCACGATGGGTGAACATAAACAATTACAATACGATTAACTTGATATTTTTGCGTTTTTGAAATATTGCAAGTTTCCAGTACTTTTTAATTTATATTCATAAAAATGTTAATATATATTATGTAATTATTTTATTAATAATATAATATAAAAATACATTTATTATTATATATAATAATTATATAATATTCGTTATTTATAATAATTTTTTCATTACATTTATTTATAAATATTACTATATATTGTTATTTATTTATAATTATTACGTTCTATGAGTATTCTTATGAATCATTCTTATATTACAATACGATGTGACCTTATTCTTTTAATATTACTATTAAATTATATTATAAGATTATTATATCATATACTTCAATAATATATGATATTATTAGTACATGTAACTTTTATTATATTATATTGTTATTCGTTATTTATTGATTGATCTTGCTTATTCTCAATCTCTTCCTATATTATTCTTTTGAAATACATTTCAATGTATTTCATAACAATTTTTTAAAATTATAGGCCTGAGACGATTTAATACCGCTAGGTCGCCATCTTGGATTCCATTCCAGCGACAACAAGCACCTCTTGTCGTCTTGCCCCGTGATATCAAACTACCACCAAACAAACTTTAAACAAAAAATTCCAGAATACTTTTGATATTGTTGGTACAGATATTTTTTCATGGAACTGGAGGTTTAATTCCCAACATATTTTGACATTGGTTATTCTTGTATTGAACCAACTGAAATAAAAATATATCTTTGATGATCTTTATTTTTGCAGGAATGGAAAATGTCTTTTTGTGTACAACTTGATAATATAAAAATATTAATTTGAGCATGCCTGTCTTGAACACTACCGAAGCCCTTCTCTTAAGTGCGCATGCGTATGCATATGAATGGCTTTCTGATACCTTCCATACTTTGTTTCACTTAGAACTTGGCTCTTCTGTCTCCAAAGCCTATCTGCATTAGGCGAAAACTCAGACATGTAAACATCCCTGTAACAAAATAATATCTTAACGTAAGGGTTTCTGAAGAATGTCCGTGAAGGGGGCGCCGCGAAGTTTTGAAAAGGTTTATCTTTTACGCATAATTAGTCATACGTTGACTTAAGTAGGGCGTCGGTGAAAAGCCTTAATTCAAAAGAGGCACCAGCGAGTCGGAAAAAGTTTGGAAACCATGATCTTAAACTTATTATTTCAATATTTTTACTTAATATAGATATCTTTAATTCTAATATTTTTACTTTTATTAATTCTTAAATAGAGTTTTTAATTTTTAAATTCATGAACACACACACAAGTGTATAGTTCTTTCAACTTATGTACAGGATTCTATATTGAAGAAATAAACCGAAAGTTTTTTTGGGGGGTAAAAATATAAACATTTTAACGGGTTTTTTTTTTTAATTTTTAAATAATTCAATCAAACCATTATTTAAAAAGGGGATGGGGTTTCAGAAAAGTAAAAATTTTTAAAAATTATATTAATTTTCAAAATTAAAAACCCGAAAAAAAAAAAACTTTTTATAAGAAATTTTAATTTAAAGTTTTACTTGGCATTCATTTTCTAAAATTTAAACTAGCTGTAAGGTTTATAAGTTAAATGTATTCTCTCTTTTTTTTAAAAGTAGTTTTTTTTTTTATATAAAAAAATAATAAATTATTTTTTTTTAAAAATAAAAAAATTACATTTTAAAATTTTTTAAAAATTTCAATATTTTTCAAATTTTTTTGAAAAAAAAAGATATATTATTCAAAAATGATGGGGGTTTTAAAAAGGGTATAATACATTTTATAACTCTAAAAATTTTTTTATACATCGAGGCTACTATTTTAGAAAATGGGTGCGAAACCCAAAATTACTTAATATTTTTACAAATCTTTTTTAAATTTTCATATGAAATTTTAAAATTGTGATTATATTTCAAACTTTTTTGTATTTTTTTGAAGCCATAATCCTTTAAAAATTGTAAAAGATTCAAATTTTTTTTAAATTTTAAATTTAAAAAAATTATTTTTTAAAATTTTATTTTTCCCCCTCGGACAAAAAAAAAACACCCTGAGATTCAACCCAAAAAAAAAAATGAATTTTTTATTGGTATTAGTTTAATTAAATATTGTTTTGCTAAATATGAATCTATTTTAAATGATACATTTGTGTAATCATATTCGTTATTTAATAATATCTATTCAAAAAATGAATTAGGCTTAACTAATTCCATTGCGCATTCCAATTAGGCTTAACGAAACAGTTTCATAACTCGACCGAAAACGGAATATTCTCGAAATATCGGGAGAAAGCAAACCGATGATCATTTAATTCTTTTCAATCAGTTGCAGCTGTTGCTACACTAATTCTTCACTAATTCAGGAATTCTTTTCCAATGAGAAAACTTAAAGAATCAATACCTTCTTTATTTATCAGATTTATTTTTTTTTAAAAAAAAAGTGATTTGATTACAAACGATTAAAAATTCCTCTTTTCCCAAAATTGAGAATTACTTAAAATAGTTTTCTTATAATATTGAATTTTAATAATCTTACGTATGAAGGAAGCATCGCAACAATTATTAAATTACACGTAAGAATGTAAACAGTTGTAAAAGCAAAAAATTCAAAGAGTTCAGAAAAATTTTAATAACTATTCTGAAAAAGAGGGGTTTTTTTCTTTTTCCCTTTATTAAATTAGTAAGTGAAATTAAAGTTTGATTCCGTTAAAAATATATTTTTACTCTTTTTAAAAAGAATGGCCGGTTGAGGGCCGTTGGTTAAACCTGTTTTTTTAGCCCAAGTTTACGGGTTCGTGAAGCAAAAATCGACAGCATCCATGTCGTATGATTATCGGCGTTAAAAGAAACCCCACATACCTGTTTGGTTTGGGTGCTCTTGGCAAAATTAAAATTGCAAGTACAATTTTACATCGTCAGAGCTCAGGTGCATCCCTCTAAAGAGGAAAAACTAGGCGTCAAAATTACATTGTGGTATGGTATCCATCTATATGGTGCCACACTAAAAAGGGGATACTAGCTCCCGGGGAATGTACTAAATCTGAAATGGTAATTATCGATCTGCAGTTCCATTTGAAAGAAAAAAATCTTCATTAAAATGATCCCAAGTAATCCAAAATAATAAACAGCGCCATTTTGTAACGACATTTATCGAATCACAAAATCAGATCCGCCACAAAAAGAATATGAGTTTGAAGCACGCCTAAATATTTCTTTTGAGAATTTCTGATTTTTATTTTCAATATTTTAATAATGATTTACGACTGCCATTAAATGTCTACCTACTCTATTTCAATTCATATCTATCCAGCAAATTAGCAACTACCCACGTTTGGTAAATGTTTGTTATCTAAAGACAAACAGCGACAGTTTATCAGAAAAAAAAGTTCATACATATTTTTCGTGAATTTTTTAAGTATTCGTTTGTCCAGATATGACTAGTTTCTGTCAAAAGAATTTGCCTATTCACTTTCAGTGTTAATTCATCTCTAGAGATAAAAATTCACCTTATCTGAGTCAATTTTGAGTTGTTCCCTTATATAGTCTTCGGTTTCAAGAAAATTCATTGTTCAGGCCTTAACGATGAAGCATGGTCCTAAGCAACTGATAAATATTTTGTTTCTCGTTAAAGGTAATCCATAGATCGTAAGTGTAGGTAAAAGCAAATACAATTCGGAAAAGGGTAAAAAAAAGGTTTTTTACACCCTTTTTTTTTTTACTCCTTTGTTATTCTTCTTAATGTTTTTGATCATCAAGTGTTTGATTATTTTTGGAAAATCTTTGAAGGAATGGCTGTTTTTCGATTTTCGAGGGCCATCCCAAAAATAAATACGGTTTCATTAAACAAAATGAAAAGCAATGGGCTAAATTCATGTGACGTCATAGTCACGTGATGAATGCAATCACGTGTTTTCAGTTAATCAGTTCATGTGCTTAGCTGTTGCCAATTTTTGCTTTTTACAGAAACATTCCTTTAAAATATACATATTTGTCAACAAAAAAACGCAGAGATAAAAAAATTCATTGATTTATATATATATATATATATATATATATATATATATATATATATATATATATATATATATAGGCCAATTCTCTACTAAAAAGAGATCACACCCAAACAAAAACATTCGACAAACACATAGACAGCAGGAAAATCCCTGAAGGAAAAAAGAGTAATCGAGATAATAAATATAAAATGGATGCTGCAGTCTATAACATTACTGCTTAGGACGTTATTATATAAAAAATTAAATTATATAAAATGGGGTTGAACATGTTTTTGAGCCCCTTCCCCCTTTTTTTGTAAATAACACTGAGAAAAAACCAATAGGAATAAGGGATGAAATATCTAAATCCATTACAAGAAAAAGGGGTAACTTACCAAAAAATTACTTACAAATCAAAGCCCCGCTAAATCTTAGTAAAACAATTTTTTCCCAGTTTAACCTAATACAGATTTAAATAAAAAAATGGCTGAAAGTAGCATTTAAAAAAAGATTAAAAAGAATGGAAAAAAAAAATTAATTTAGTTGCATATTATAGCTAACTATAATAACAAATAAATATGAATAAAATAATAGTAAGTAATTTCTAATATTGACTATGGAGATAACTATAACAAAAAAATTTGTTTATAGTAAAAATTTTCAATCTCATAATTTTAATCCTCTATTTTGAAATTTTTTATATAACATTAATAAAATTAATTGGGGATTTCTGATTTAAGCAATATTTATAAAATGTATATAGTTATTTATAATGTCTGATTTTTTGCACAAGAAATTTTATTTTTTAATTAAAAAATTTTTTTGAATATAGAAACATGTACATTACTTCCCAATGGGAACTTTTTTAAAAATTGAAAAAAATCTTTCTTTTATCATAAATATTGAAAAATTTTCATTTTTCCCTAATTTGACATGTATGTCAAGAAAATTTTTCATTTTATTATTATTTGTCTGTATTAAATTAAGATATTGAGGATAAAAAATTTAAAGTTAGGTATAAAATTGGCTTGTTTGCCAAAAGATTATATCATCATATAACGATAAATATAAAATTTAGAAATTAATGTAACTACTTTTTAAAATAATGTAATAAAATTGGGAAGAAGTTGCTCCAGGGCCACCTTGTGGGAATCCTTTTTAAACTGCTGATAATATTTTGTATATATATAGTTCTCTTTAAAATCAAACCTAAGTAGTGAACCAAATCTATCATAATTAACATTATTAAATAAATTGTCTTTTTTTTAAATTTAAATATATTAATCAAATCATCAATATTAATGGTTAAAGAATCTTAAAATCTAAACTATAGACTGAATAAATTTTTTATCTTTCATTTTTTCAACAAGTGATTTGCTATTTTTAAGAAGGGAGGATTTCTTATTCTATATTTAAATTTATATTATAAATGCATATATATATATGCATTTATAATATAAGAATTTATTTTTATTTTGAAAAACATTTAGATGAATGAACATCTTTACCCAATAATTAAATTTTTGAAATTTTATTTAAATTTTACATGAACAACAAATGTAAGTCTAATGTTAGTTTTGAACTTTATGGAGAACACATAATTGTATTTAACATGTGATCATCACGAAATTCGTTCATTCTGTTATACACATGAAGCTTAAATCACTTATCTACATAATTATTTTATCTTTATTGAAACATTTCTACTTCTTTTTCCCGCTTCGAATTTATATTTATATTATTCTGCCCCAGTTCTTAAGCCTTTTTACACGCTTTCAGAAAAAAAAGACTGCCCAGACCTTTTTAGCGATTACCTTTTTCCCCCTAAAAGGGTATGGAATTTCTGGATGGTAAACGTTTTGGAAGAGATGAAAAGTTCAATAATACAGTGACCACACCTGGCTTAATGCACTGGTGGCAGAAGAGTATAACTAGAACGTGAACAGGTACGATAAATTTTCGAAAGAGAGAATTAATTATGTAGAGAGCTGAAGGAATCTTCTGGTTTAAAACAGAATAATTTTTTTTTCAATAAAAATTGTGTTTTACATTTTGTAAAATTAAATGATCTTTATTTGGAAGATGAGCCTCGTAGTGTATTATTCCATGCTACAAGGCTCATTGTTTCAATGAAGGCTGTGATAATGATATTTCTTTATTTTAATACCAATGACTTTCCAGTTAAATTATAGATTTACAGCAAAAGATGATTTTGTGATCTATACACACGTGTTATTAAGATGCTACAAACTTGCACCAATCACCTTCAACTCATTCCACTTGACCTGCACACATACTTCTCCCAACAACTCTGACGGAAGCCGCTTTAAAGATGGCGCTCGGCTATCCATCGCATTCTGCATGGAATCTTTTGCAAATATCATCATGTCCGTTACAGGGGGCTCATTGCTCCATACCCGAAGGCCTACTGAGTTTTGTAGGTCATTTCCATTTGGGAACCTTCAAACTTCAAACCAAACTTAAGGTATCCGACTACGTTCGGAACCGTGATTTTGCAAAAGCGTATAAATGGATAATATTTAAGATTTTCAGTGTCACTTAGATTAAAAAATGTATATAAAATTGTTTTTAGAATATATCACAATGAAAAATTATTTAAGTACAATATTTTTACAAAATGGAAACATAGAATATTACATTTTCAAAATATTCTCCTTTTATGAAAAATGCTTCTAATATTATAATAATATTTTACCTGTATCTAGCTCAGACCTCTGTACAGAGGCTCAAGTAGAAGTTTTGAAATATATAACTTGAAATTAGGTTTATCCAAAATGTTTACGACAACAGAGGAGAAATTTAAGAAAAACGCCGATAATTATTTTAATGAGTTTGTAATTCCCAAATAATGTAGATTTTTCCAAAAATCCTTGGATTTGAGCCTCTGTACGGAAAGTTTAATATATACGAAAATATTAATATAATAAACATTTTCACAAAAGAACATTTTGAAAAGGAGTTGTCTAAAGTTAATTTTGCCGAAATATGTATTTAAATAATTCTTTTTTTAAAATGTCTTGCAGAGCAATTTTTATGCATGTATTCTACTCTAAGTGACGCACAAATATCATAAGGTATCCCATTTTATGCCTTTAAAATCACAGTTCGAACGTAGTCCGGAAAAATACATAATAGTGCGTTATGTCACAATTTAACTGTCGTTTTGTTAAAATTGATCCTCACACTTACATATCTTTGGAGATCTTTACACTCATCGGCTATCTTCTGACGATTGTTAGAAGTATGTTATAGCCTCCCACCTGGGGAAGCCATCTCTTCATCTACTCGGCCTAAATCTGAAGGAGGTAAAGATTGATAACCCAAGCTAGCCATGAGAAAAAAATCCAATTTATTATTATCAAATATAATAATCAAAGACAAGTTTACTATAGAGGGAAAATCCAGAGTGACATCGTAGCTCAAAATCTTATGTGAATAAGCGCATGTGAAATCCTAATCGCTTAACTTTACTTAAAGTTATCCTATGAATCTTAACTTACTTAATTTATTTCAATAACTAAAGCCCGTTCTATAATCCGCGCCCTAAATTCTGATCCTTACTGTAATAACCGCACTGGAGTTCCAGCAACTCAACTTCCTTTCCTCCTTTTCCTCAATTACTAAACGTAAAGCCTTACCCACTATATATATATATATTCTAGTTAATCTATATATCAAAGGTTTCTTCCTGGCAAGAGGGATGGCTGTAGAAATGAAGCTCAATTGATGGCCCTAAAGATTCCCCAAAGAGGTTAATAGAAACTCGTAAAGCCCGTCTACAGAAGTACTTGCATCAAATCAACACCAAAAGTGCACCTCCCCTAAAAAAAGATGCAAACCGCTGAGTGAACAGAGCTCATCGATTACCTAAGATTTGAAGTTTTATTTCTAATGATATTTTTATGCATTTATACGAAGCTTTTTTTTTAATTTTACGTGTTTGAGAAAGAAATGTTACTCAAATTTTTCGAATTATGATTTCAAAATTTGTGAAATAGTACGATATTTCACGTTGTGACGGCTCACGCGTCCTTTTCTCTAACATAACCTCTGTTTTTCTTTGACGGCCAAGATTAATGGCAAATCTTGCACCAACCCAAATCCAGAAGTGGGAAACGAAAAGGATGAATGCAAAATAAGATAACCTTTAAAAGGACCCAGAAGTTTTAGTAAGCGCGATGATAGCGAATTTAGAAGTTTAGTTCGTAAAAGGTAGAAATTATAAATTGACAGCCTGCAAGAGTCACAGACATCCTAGCCAATGTCACTACAGGTACATACCATTGTACTCGAGCCTAACTGAATATCTGAGTTGATTAGACCGGTGCTTGAAAAGAAAATTCAAGGTGAGGAAGATTATTTTCCGAATTCAGAAATAATATTGTGGTAAAGTTGAGAGTAGGCGGAAAATATAATTATTAGATAAGTGATCCAATTGCGATTTGTGTTAACTACGCTACGTGTTTTACTGGTTTATTCTCACGCTTAATATAAATTTCATTTCAATATATAAGTAATTTAAGTTAAACTCTTAATAAAAGTCATATTAAAATTCTAAAATGTCTCTCTCTTCATTTTCAGAATCCCACACCTCTAACTTACGCGCTAGAGCCCCACAATGTAGTCGACAAAAATCTGACATATCACAGCTTGTATTCATCAAAAAATTTGTTACAGTGGGAAAAAAAAAAAAGCAATGATGCAGTTTCATTTGAGGAAAGTGATGTCGATCTCAGTGATGAGAATATTGAGATAAACTCTATCAGTAGAGAATCTAACAAATAGGTGTTTATGGACAACCGAGAGAAGAATTACCTGAAGATGACAACTTTTATATTTCCAAAGATAAAGTCACAAAGTAGAGTAAAACAGGAAGTGTAACGATAAAAAGGAAAAATTTAACATTGGTAACGGTAACGGTTATACATTTACGTGGAACCTTAGAGAAAGCTCTATTATCCACTCATCATAATAAATTGAACAGAAGAATTTGTTGAAGTTACATATAAAATAAAAAGCAGTCACGTTAAATGCAGCGCAACGGCTGGTGGAGAGTGGGTGAAACTCCACTCTCAGTTGATTTAGTTCTGTTTCGCTTTCACTTAGGAAAACGAAGAGAAAACGACGTCACATCTCCATGACAGCAAAGCCCGTCTTTCCAACCGTCTGCTGCCGCATCTCGGTGCAGGGAGAGATATATTTCTTTGTAAAAAGGATTAAGAGAATAATATTTTAGAGTCCGTTACACGTGCCTCTACATGAAAAATAACTGCGTGCGGTTATTGAAAGGAAGTTTTAAATAACCACTTGGAAGGAAAGTAAGAAAGGTAGAGAGTTTTACTTGAAATAAGATCATGAGGGTAGAGATTTACTTTAGGCTTATACGATCAAAAAGGCACTTACACATGGCGCGGGAAGAGGAATAATTAGAGTGAGTAAAAAAAGTCTCTTGCAAAGCAATAAAGTAACAATAAAAGCTCATAATTTTTTTAATTCGTATCAAGACATTTCTCATCCTTTTTTCTAGGCTAGAGTGTTGATACAGTGGTCAGGAAACAACTCTAGGTCTCTTAGGAAAGAGGCTAGGAATAGGGTAATCGTAAGTTAGGATTTCCCTGATAGATTCATTTGAAATCCTGCTTGGTAACCGATTGAAGAAATTTTCTGATTGTTTTGATAAAATCAAAACTGGCGGAACATTAAGATCTTTATACAAGACTTCGTTTCACAACCAAACCAGGTGCGTTTGCTGCTCTACCGCAGTTGAATGTTTTGAAAAGTGTGCAATCTTTCAGGTGAATAACACCGCCCCTGCCCAGATGGGAGAAGCGAACAACATGATGGGGCGGGAATGGATTTGTATATAATAGAGACCTTGTGCCTTAATACGCGGAAAACTGCTCTTGAGAGGAGAAATCAAGCGGTTTAGGTGCTACTCACATTCCAGCCGCCTTTGGTAGGCGGAACGGATATGTTTATAAAGTTTGAATTTAGTGTCAAGTGTAAACCTAGGTACTTATTCAGTAACCCAGGGGACAGGCCCAGTTAAAATGTTGACATGCGGGAGGTTTCCGATGCACCGCTGTCTCTGTAAAGAGGAGGCATGCGCTTTTAGATGCATTAGCCTTTATTTTCAGTCAGGGTAAGCCCAGGGTTTCGAGTCAAATGACGAATTTTGTAGCCGCTCAATGATGTGCGGTTATAAATGTTTTAGGTAAAAAATGGCAGTGTCGTCGCGTACATCGCTAAGTGGACTTCAGCTATTATGAAGATAATGGGTGATGTATGGGTCACAAGAGCTTGGAGCCTAATAAAAGATCCTTGGTACCCCACCAAGAGGTGGACCCAGGGTGGAGGGCTGTTTTCCAGCTCTTACCCCTAAATTCACGGGAGTTTAGGTAGGAGTGTTTAATTTTTGATGGTGGTCTGAAAAACCAGAGTCGCATTATCTTGGATAGCAAGCCATCATGCCAAATTTTGTCAAGGCTTTGGCCTATGCCACAAAAGAAACACCCGTGTATAATTTTATTTTGGCCATTGATGAATCGAAGCTCAGTACAGCTCTTAATAACTGGAGTTACTGTGGAACTGATGTGATAGAAACCATGCTGTTCAGGGAATAATAATATTCCTGGCTATGCAGTCTGATTAAGGCGATTCAAAGAACAAATTCGTACGCTTTGCTCAAGCTACTGAGTAGCGAGATGGGACAGTAATTTTGAGGTCAGTATCATCAGAATTGGGTTTAAGTATGGGGACCACCACGGCGTTCCAATTCCTAGTTGAAATGACAGTTCTCCATTGTAGATTGAACAGCATGACAATAAAAGAACAATTTGAGGGAGATTTTTAAGGATGGGGTTGTAATTAAACCCAATCAGGAGATTTTGATCGAGCTTTTAATATATTCCTGTACTTCTCCTGGCGTTGTTTTCCAGGTCTAAAACAGGTGGGAAAGCGTCAAGAATCTTTTAATTTTCCCTTTGTGTATGAGCTGAAAAACGTTCGTTTCACCTTCAGTGTTGGGTTCGAACTGCCTTTGAAGGCTGCCCGGCAATCATTTCCCACCTTCCCCAGAGGGTGATTTGCTACACTGCCAAGTGCGCCCTTTAGGGGAATGTTTTGAGGCAGTTTTTTTTTTTGAATAGGGGGGTTTTTCCTCCAAAAGGTGCCTATCTCCGGCGTAAGTGCCGCTATGTAAAGATTCCCAGCGAGATTGGGAAAAGTGTCTAATGTCTTTCGTAACCCCCGACTGGTTTTCCCGGAACTCAGATTTCACGGCAGGATCTTTTGGGACGTTACCAAAATTTCGAACACGATTTCTGTGGCGAATTTTAGCTTTAATTTCGGAGGTGGGGTTTTAATGGGGGGTTGTTTAAATTTTGGTTTTGGAAGCTTCTATAAGAGCTTCAGAGATATTTTCTCCAAACCTTCCAACTGCAATTTCCAGGTCGTCATTGCTGGAGGAAGGCGGTAGGGAAGGGGTGGTTTGTTTTTTAAAAAAGAAATTTGAAGTTCTCTAATTGGTGGAGGTTGATCCGGAATTTTGATTAGAAACCAACCAGTATATAGAGTAAAATGACCGGTAGATGATCCGATTCAAGATCATCATAACTCTAATATCATGATTAAAGGGGATATTTTTAAAAACTGCTAAAATCAATAATAGAATCTCTTGCCCCGGTCTAGAGCTAGCGTTGATATGTGTAGGGTGTGCGGTGCTACAATCCCTCACATTCCGGGTTTTTTATTAACAATTTTGCGAAGACATAGCCAAATGCATTTGATCTAGCATTACTCCACGCACGATGCGAGGCATTGAAGTCTCCAGCAATGATAATATTTTGGAGATTAAAATTTTGAGAAAATCTTTATCAGAATTTTCTATTATTTTCGGAGTGTTTCGAGCGTACGCAAACAATTCGGATAGAGTATTAATTTATTTTCGATTGCGGTTGCATCCATATACTGCAAAGTCGGTAATGGAACTCTGTTATGATCGTAATTATTTTTGCAGTAAACAGCGGTACCTCCATCTGTTCGAGTACGCGGAAAATTATTTCTGTCGTCTTTATGAAGACGAAAATTCGCAATAAGTGGACCTAGACCTGGTTGTAGTTTCGTTTCTTGAACTAATAACAGATCAGGGTTCTGTTCTGATACAAAGTCTTGGACTTCACAAATTTTGGTCAAGTCCGTTCGCATTCAGAACAAATCGACAAAGATTGCACGTTGGAATTGAATGTTAGGCTGTGAGCATTGGGACGTAATTGCGCCCTTGTACTATTGCTACGTACGCTTTAAAAATTACGCAGGCTTTCTCATTAGCATCATTTAGATTTTTTAGGGCAGGGAGAGCCTGCCGAAATGCTTTTGCTAGTAAATTTTGGTCTACTCCTGCATCATTGGAAATGGCCAAAACAGAACAGAATAGAGCCGAAAATTTTGATCATTATCATTATTATTATATTTTTTCCTTGGATTTGGTTTGCGGAATTTGTCCGAGACAAGCTTTGGAGTAAGGTATTTTAGGGTCTGTGGTACGGTAAATATGAGGAGACCGAAGCTGATATTATTGTTTTTCAAATTTTGTGACGAAGGCGTCACCTCCGGTGAAGTATTTTGAATCCTTTGATTAATGTTTTTGTTAGAGGGCTTCGGATTATTATTTTTAATATTTCCACCTTTGTTTTGGTGGTTTGGAGCCTTTTGCTTTTTAGGAAAACGCGGACATTGCCTCCAATTAGTTGCGTGCTCTCCACCGCAATTTGCGCATTTGAAGGGATCCTCAAACTGCAAAGTACAATATTTTACTTGATGGGGTCCTGCACATTTCAGGCACTTCATTGGGAGGTGACAGACTTTCGAACTGTGGAAGAATCCCTGACAACGCCAACACTGGTTGGGCCTTCTATTACGGGATCCATCATACGGTTCGAAAGCTACACTAGTACCGAACATATCTAAGTAGTTGTAGATTGAGTCGGCATTTAGATCATTAATTAATTGAATGTAAATCAGCGGCATTGGGGCTTTGCTTTGGAATTTAGTTAAACGGGAAATTTGTGGTAACTTGAAACCCTCCGACTCAATTTCTTTTTTAACAGCTTCAAGTTCGGTGGAAGTGGGAAGTCCTCTCAAAATAAGTTTGAGTGATCTTTCCGATTTTAACATGAAAGATTTGAATGCGATTTGTTCGTGCCTGAAATAAATTTAACATTGGAAAAGTTCTTTGTGATATTCAAGTATTTGCAGAAAATATATGATTTAATTAGATTACTTTAACAGCTTAAGAGTATGATTGAATCTAAAATTTAATACTAATCCTAATTAATAAAAATTAATTAATAAATCCTAAATTTTGGAATCTATAAACTATTACATAGATCATGCACAAATCAACGCAAATACTAGATGTTTGTATGTATGTAACGTACATATTGTTACGTTAATCGGGGGTTCGAGGGATTTATTCTAATCAGCCACAAAGTACAAGACAGTTCTTTAAGAGCGGTGAGATTGTATTGTTGAAAATCAAATCCTTGAAATACAGGATTTAGCAGCAATATTCGCAAAATAAATCTCAGAAGGTCTTCACACCTTTCACAGCACTCAGACACAATTATCAGTGTCTAAAATACACGTATGTAAAAGATTATTCACAAACACCGTTCGTCCAATTAAACAGCCGAACTACTCGGTAATCACGATCAAGGCAAGTCTACTAATCGCCAATGCTAACTAATCGCTATATATATAGTCAAAGCAATACTAACTAATCGCTAGTCAAAACCAGACCTACTCAGCTCGGCAAGAGTCTCCCTATTTATATTCGTCGCGGGTCTTTCGAGAAAGATCCGCTTGCGTCATAGATCGTCTCCACTAAATTTCCAGAAGAATACAGAGGGTCCCGGACTCGCCAAAAATGATGCCAATTTGGCTCTATCGCCAAGTTCTCATTGAATCGCCATTATAACGTATGGGACGGCGTTGTTTGTGAATATTACAATTTTAACATAACATAAATATAATATAGAGTAATATAAATGCATTACACATCCAAATATAAATTATTTACACTATTTTATACAAAATTCGTAACAATATGTTAAGTAGCCTAGTTAAGAATTTTTATAATAGAAATTGATGATAATTTTAATGACTGATCATTTCTTGAAAATCTAAATATGTATTATCATAAATTCATCAGTGTATCTACTGAATTAGTGCCATAACTGATACTAATAAGTCTTGAATTAATATATCAACGAATTATGCACCCAAAAGCATTGCGAGAAAAAAAATATTAAAAACGTAGAATGTTATGTTACTTTTTGGAAAATGGGAGTAAAATTAGACCAAGAGCATTATAGTTTGAGTCAGTAGCGCACACAGGAATTTTTCAAGGGGAGTCAGGGTCGAAAGTCCACCATTCTTGTATCCTGCTACTTTTGATTTTGTCGATTTTCGGGAACAAAAAACAGTAAAAAACTAATTATTGAATAAATAATTAGCATTAATTAATAAAATGAATCATTAAAAACAAATATTTAATTAAATTTTACGTACTATATACATAGAATTATAATAAATCGGACAAAAATTCATGGGCTTTGGGGGGGTCCAGACCCTCAGGACACCCCCCTTGTGTGCGCGCGCCACTAGTTTGAGTAGATTTTGAAAACTAAAAATGCTGTGTGTGCCATGATTAAATTTTCTTTTAAAACTAAAGTCACGATCTGGTTTAAGGACAACCACTACCATAGACCGCCAAATTATTTTTTCGCTTACGTAGACCCCTTACAAGTCGTCATAGACCCTTGGAGGCTCATGTAGACCACTTTGGGAATCACTGGTGCAATAGTTCAAAAACGGAAAGTTTCGTTTATAACTAATTCCCTCTAAACCCCTCGTAACCTACCCCCTTGGAAGTCGATTACCGCAAAACCCGTTCTTAACGGATATCTACCTGATGAAAGCTCCTTTAAAAGCTCCTCCTAAATCTGTAGGTCTAATATTTTTTGAAAATCTAATGATGAGTGGGTGAATGAGTGAGTGATTCGGTTTTCTTCTAAACATATATAGATATTCTAATGCAGAGTACACTGCGTATAAAATATCAGAAAGACTTACAAATTCGTATATTAACGTGTCCGACTACTTGCGACGACGCTTTTTTTTTTTTAGAATGGAAATATGGAAAAAAAAATTTTGTGGTTTTTAGATTTATTTAGTACATTTTAGGGAAAAAAAGGCTAGAATTAAGAAGAGAAAAATAAATTATTACTACTAAATTGGGAAAAAATGGGTAAAAATTGAAGAAAATTACATAAACGAGGCCCGCTCAGTACAAATAGTAAATGAACAAATTCTCAATTTTGATGTATTACCTTGCTATTTCTTTTTGAAATGACGTTCAGGATAAGAGATATTTTTATTTTTACAAAATATAGAGCATTTTATCTTAGCTATTATATAAAATTGCTTAAAAAATCAGTGAATTGCAAGAACTGTAAATTTTGTAATAAAACAGTGATTGATACATCTGAAGGTTAAAATATTTCTACTGTTATACAAAGCATACGTACAAAATTTCAGCAAATTATTTTAAAATTTTTGAGCAATCGCTGTCCCCGTTTGAACTTATCGAAAAAAAAAACATTTCGAGTAAAACGTATTTCAAAGTTTGACATCTTATGTAAAGATATGGCACCTGATTTTACTAAAACACGTCGTTTTTGTTCTAGTGAATGGAAAATAAAACACTTGGTGTTTTTATAAAGCTAATAAGATGGCCTATAAAATAAAAGCATAAAAAAAATTTCAGTTTAAAAAAAAATCATGAATTTAGGGTAGTCGGATACCTTAAATTTCCGCTATGAGTCAGTATGATGTATCAAAGAAATTAACTACAGAACATCATAAATAAAAATAAAATAAAAATAAAAAGTAGAAAACGTTAAAAGAAATTTCAATACATATGAAACAAGACCCTCCTCCATTATTTCATGTGAGAAAACGTATCACATTAAAAACCTCTGCATTTAGAGAAACAAAACAAAGACAAGCCCGATTGAAACACTTTTTTTTCCCCTTTTCACCCAGTTATTTATACACACAACGAAGATCAATGTATCGTTTCTGGCGACTGGCAACATGATAAATGATTCCCATCTTCCTTAATTGGACCCTGCAAATGACGCGATTGACCTTCCAGTCCCCAGTTGGCGGCGACAAAGCTTTGGCGGATTGATAACAGTCGAAGCCCCTTCGAGGCCGATTGCTTGCCACCTTTTTGTGAGGGTGTATGTACACTGATTCTCTCAAATCGCGTGAGATACAATTTCTTTTTTTTATTTCTCACTCGCTGTTGTTTTTTTATCTGCTATTAGCCGGGGTGAGAGAAGGAGGCATTGCACATAAATTGCTTTTACCTCCGCGCCCAAAAGAAAGCGACTCCTTTGTTCTTTTATTTTTATATATATCCTTGTTTGTGTGGTTCCCGTGTGCTCGGGGAAGGGAGTTAATAAGACGTAAAGAGCTGATTTCGCTGTACACGGCGGAAATGATGAAAACGCTTGCTTTTCGTGATTGTTTTTTTTTTCTGTTGCGTTGCTTTCTCGTTTTCTTTTGTGCGTTGTTGTTTTTTCGGTACCTGTGGTCTTGTTATAAAGATAGCGCTTCTAAGCGTATTGTTTGTGACTGCCGAAAGAAATGAAATGAGCTATCCGTGGACATGTCTTGTGTAGTGATCATTCATTTCCCAGGGAAATGAATCGAATTTTTGCACCGGCTGACAGTGAGCGTTGATTAAACATACAAATTTGTGTATTTCAGCAATGAAAATGCTTAAATAAAATTAGATTACAGAATGCTATAGATAAAATTTTACAAGTATAAGATGAAATTTTAGAGATCGTTACCGCTCTGTATATTGTTTGAATATTTCCGTTTAAATATTGTGACAAACAAACCATTTATTAAGTTAAAAAAAATTTAAAAATGGTTTTAAAACCGAAAAATTAATTGAACGCAATATTAATTTTTTTTTTATTAATTTAATGAAGAACAATCTTCATGAGAAGGAAGAGGGAATCATTTTGTGAAAAATTCTAAATTTAATAACTTTTAAAAATGAAAAATGGGGGAGGGAGTGTTTAGTAACGTTGCACCTAATTAATATCCCAAGGGCTACTGGTGACGGACCTCATTATTTTGAACGACTCAAATAAGGACGTGGATTACACCTGACAGGCAAAACTTGACTTCCACCAAACCTTTTGATCCACGTCAGATTTAACGAGCATCAGCCCCTCTTCATGGCGGCTCTTCTGTGGCACCAGAGGGCGCTGTAGCCTAGTTGCTATGGTAACAAACTCGTGTCCGGAGCCCTGGTGCCACTGAATACCCGCTGCGTATAGGGGACCGGTACACGTTAAATATATCTAGGCTCAATGTTTCCTTGTTGGTATGGTGTGGCAGTTGAGAGACGGAGGTGTCAGCTCAGGGGTCGTCCTCGTCTTTTGACCGAGGTTCAAAATAACAAAGTTCGTCACCAATAACCCTCGTGTTACTTTCTAGTGCGACATAAATATAACTTTTACTCTCACTCTCAGTGGCACCAGGGCTCGACAATGCCGGCCACAAGTTCGTCACCATGACTACTAGGTTAGCGCAGCCACTAAACAATAGGGGAGAGAAACTGTGTATAAATTATAATTATTATAAAAGTATTACTTATCTCCGCCAATTTTATAGGAATCCATTCATAGAGACTTAGGGGGATTCCTTGTTCATAAGACAGGAAGATAAAATTAGGAAAAGCCCAAAATAGCCAAATAGACGAGAATGAAATTTTTTCTTAAGCATTTCTCTCTCAAACAGATTTGTGGCCGCGGCTGCCTACTAATCAAGGATCGTGGCTGGCTTATCACGAGTTCGATTCCATTACCACTAAAGACCCGCCGTGTAGGGGAGCGATGCACGTTAAATCTGTCGAGAGCTCAAACGTCCTCCCGTTGGTGTGGTGCGGAAGTAAGGAGAGGAAGGAGCCAGCTCAGGGGTCATCCTCGTCTTTTGATCGAAGCTCAAAATGACGAGGTCCGTCGCCAAAAGCCCTCGGTAGCTGATCAGTGCGACGGTAATATTCACTCACTCACTGAAGCATATTTTTTTAAAAAAGGAATAATCCAGACCCAACCCATTGATATCTAAAACCATTTTCTAATTTCTCGAAACAGTTACATGCACACAGGATGCTGAGATTCAAAGTAAATGAAACGTAACTTCAACAACAGCCATAACAAAATGCTACAGAATTCAGTTCTTCAACGTAATGACAGAAGCTGTGTTTATTATGCTTCCGCAGGAACATTCAATAGAATTTTAAATTTCAGTTCCACTTATATCCAAGTCGCGTCAGACTGACCACCTGATCGGAACATCTCATGCACCTTAGGCCCTAAGGTCGCGTATACTGAGTTAGGCACAGTAGGCCTTGGCCCTCGTGGGCTGTCGCGCCACTGAGTTGAGTTGTATCCAAGTAAGGGGGGGACTAGAATCGTTTGCATCTAAATGCTGTTTAGCATCGAGGCGAATTAATAAAAACGCTACATCAAATTTATGCGAAATATTTTACAGATAAAAATGGTTAATACTTGAAAATTTACTGTTAAATCTTATGAGTTAAAGGCGTTTAAAATTTTTTAAACTCTTGAGCCTATTTGGAAAACAAATGCAATGTTAAAATTTATTAAACACTCTATGAAAGTTTTTGTTGCTGAGTTATCTCAAAAAGAGGCACAAAAATTAGAAATGGTTTAAATCCTTGAAAGATCTTTTGTAGTTTATTTTAATGCATAAGAGAGATAGAAAATAGATTTCTTTCCCGTATGTGTTTGTATTCGTACTAAGAAATTCAAATATATACGGACCTTTTTTTAAAAAAATTCCGGGGGATGTTTAATTTTATAATTTCGTATTTACATCGTCGACAAAAAGAAATCTTTTCCCTTCATTTTTTAGTTTCTCTTCTCAGGTTTCTCTCAACTTCTCTTAAAGTTAAGTTTTTTTAGCTTTAAATGTATCTCCATCAAACGAAAAATACGATGTCTTGTTATTTTTAATCATGGAGAAGTTCAACAAAAGAGTTGAAGCACTCCTTCATAATTACATTGTAGCCTCGACACAAAATTTACATGTACATTTTTTTATTGAAACAGGAAAAAAATATATAATATCAACAATAAAAGTTCTTCACTTTCTTTTTTTTAAAATCTTCTAGCTATTATCTAATAAAGAGCAATTTTTTTCATCTCCATTCTTTTCATTATGACTACAATATCAATGTTAGAAAACTTAATTTCTCAAGAATCCTCCGAAGTAACCATGTTACTTTGTGTATGTCTAATTTTTACACTCAAATTCAAGCCTCAAAGCTAAAACACTTCGAGCATTAAATTCGAAAAGATTGCAAAAGAGATCATTAAATATTTTAATTCAATAATAATGGTATTTTAAAAGTTCAACTCGCACTTGTAAAACAATTTTCTTCAATTGCTGCGACTAAGGAGTTATCTGATAGGAACAAAACTGCGGATACACACATACTATATTACAGAATATACAAATGATTAACTTTTACCTATCAATGAATGACTAGCTAGAGAGAGAGTTTCAGCCCATTCCAACGGAGCATATGGATGGTTTTTTTAAAACAGATGGCACTCCAGTGCTAATCCATGGAACTTCCATGTAAATATAATTCCGTCGACACACGTGAACTGTACCAATATCTCGCACACGAATTCACTAACAATATGACCATTTGAGAAATGACGTACAATTGGACTAAGGAAGCTGGATGGTCTAATCGAATGATCACTCAACATATGACGATGTTACCATTCGTCGATGTTGGCAGGAATGCGTGAATCATGATCGTACAGAGCGTCAAGAAGATAGCGATCGACTGAGAGTAATTCCGGAGAGATTGGTGACAAATTTGTTGAAACATACAGTATCGCCAAGGAACCATCAAGAAGTCTCTAGGATCAACTCTTCTAGAAATTTCCATGAGGTTAGGCAAAAGACCTTTCAAACAAAGGTTGAGTGAGTTCAAGAGTGTGCATTGACTGTTATAAGAGAGAAAAACTTTATCTGCCTGCTGGTGGAACTGTTTAAAACAGGGGTGGGCAAACTTTTCCAGGGTACGGGCTACTTCTAACTTTTCAAAGTGTTGCGGCCCACTCAGTGACGTAGTTGTGGTGAGCTAAGAAAAAGGTCTACAGCAAGGGTGTCAAACTCAAAGGCTAACTTGGGTTAAAAAAAACAAGGTTTAACTTTAGGCGGGCCGCAAAAAAAATCAATATTCATAGAAACGTAGGTTTATTTCGAATAATACATTATAATAAATATATATAAAAGAACAAGAAAAATTTAATGCTTACTTCCTGACACTTGGTATCCCTTTTCAACTACTATCTTTCCTATTTCGGGAGAATATTTTTTTAATTTTATTATGTAATATATTGTGCGCCAATATATTGGCCGGGCCACAAAAATGTTCGTTGTGGGCCGTATGTGGCCCTCGGGAAGCGAGTTCACCTTTGGTCTACAGCCGGGGTGCGCATTAAGTCGATCGTGATCGACCGGTGGATCGCCAAGACAATTTGGGGTGGTCGCTTAAAGATTAGCAGTTAGTAATTATATACGGAAATATTCAAGATTGTGTGTGTGTGTGTGTGTGTGTGTGTGTGTGTGTGTGTGTGTGTGTGTGTGTGTGTGTGTGTGTGTGTGTGTGTGTGTGTGTGTGTGTGTGTGTGTGTGTGTGTGTGTGTGTGTGTGTGTGTGTGTGTGTGTGTGTGTGTGTGTGTGTGTGTGTGTGTGTGTGTGTGTGTGTGTGTGTGTGTGTGTGTGTGTGTGTGTGTGTGTGTGTGTGTGTGTGTGTGACTGACAGTACGCAGACTAAGTCTTCTACTGACTATAGTTACGAAAACTAAGTTTAGATGAAAGTGTTTTATTTTTTAATGTGTTTTGTGAACTGTTTGATAATAAATGCATCATTAGATATTATGTTATTGGTGGTTATATTATACGATTATGTTTGTATTTTTTGAGTTCAGCTTTAAACGCGGTTTCAAAAAAGTGAGTTTTTTTATTTTATTTACGTAGATGAGTACATATCCCGTATTTATTATTAAGTTATAATAAATATTGTTTACCTTTTCCTTACCTCATCACATCTACACTGGGCAGTGGGTGCACTCGTGAATTTTTCAAAGGGACCGCGGCGTGGTGGCTTAGTATCGAATGTCTACCATTTTTATATCCTACCCCAATACGCTGCCAAACATATATATATATTTCATTTTGTAGGTTGTTGGGAACAAAAAGAACTGTAAGAAATAAATTATTGAATAAATAATCAGCATTATTTAATAAAAAATTATTACTAACAAATACTTAATTAAATTTTGCGTATTACATATATGGGATTATAATCGATCGGGAAAAAAATCATGGGTTATGGAGAAGGGTCCGAACCCGAGGAGCCCCCCTTCCCTTTTGTCCAAGCCACTGATACTTGGTGGACCGTAACACCTTGAAAAAATCAGAAGTAGCCCGTAACCTGGAAAAGTCTGCCCACCTCTGGTCTACAGTATATTTACTATAACTTAATAATAAATACGGAATGTGCACTTACCTACATTACTACTATAATAAAAAAAAAACTTACACTTTTAAGACCGCAAGATACAAACATAATAATAACGCAAGATACACAAACGCAATAATAATAGCCATAAATATAACATGTGATGCATTTATTATCAAACAATTCAAAATAACATTTAAAAAAAACCATTTTGATCTAAAGTTAGATCTCGTAGTCAGTGGAACACTTAGTTTGTATATTGTCAGTCAATCTTGAATATTTTGGTTTATAATTTCTGTTATCTTCAGGTGGTCGCCCCAAAATGTCTTGGTAGTCCACCGGTCGATCGCGATAGACTTAATGCCTATTTCTGGTTTAGAGGGCCATTTCTGGAACGTTGTATAGCTTCTTTATAACAAATGAGACTCACTATTGTAAATAATCTGTTTTGATATACGTGGAGTACGTAACCAATCACGCCAAAACGATCGTCTTCGCGTGATGTTGGTACTAGTTCATATAGATATCACACCGCCACATACGTATATACGTCGTGTGTATACGTATGACATCGATTTGTCTTGGATAGTTATTTGTTTGTCCTGGTCTCTTAATAAATCTATTATAATTCTAAAAATTGGAGTCGTTGTCTGCTTTTCTCCTTCGCAAATTTGAAACAATATGCTAAAACTATAGAACTTTGACAAAAATTTATACCTCGTCTTCTCTGGGAAAATATAAGTTTGAGCAGTGTTGATGAATGTTATGAAAACATCAGTGCATGCTAAAACTCTTTTACAAATAACATTATAGGAATGATCATATTTTTGGCCCAATATATATATATATATATATAAATGACTCTTCCACCGAAATAATGCAAAATTTATGCTATTACTAATTGATGTAACATCTCAAAATATTGAATTGTTCACAAATTACTGACAGAGAGAGAGAGAATTTCCTTTTAATTTATTGGATTCACAGTCTTAAAATGTTTGTAATTGTGTGCAAAATGTGGTAAAATTTTTCGAAAAATGACGATTATTCATATTTAAATATAAGTGACCCTTGTTGACACTAAGTGGTGTTTTTCTCTCATCTTAAGCCAAATTGACGTCATCATTGCAATTACCCTAATGATACTCCAAGTGTTACATTATTCAAAATATTATTATTTGATTGGCGGACAAGGTCGTAAAGACAAAGAGAGAACCGTTGCAAATTACCAGGACCCGGTTGTTTCATTAAAAAAAAAACTTAAAAGTATTCATCAAATTCATTTTCTTTCTAGAATCTCTTTGACACCCTAATTGTGCACTCCAGACGGCTTAATATACTTAAATTCAAACTTTTAACAGAATTATGTATCTTTTATCCGTCAGTATAAAATATGTGAACTCCCAATGTTCTAAATCTTTGAAATGCTTGATTTCTTCTCCCAGAATTAGAGAAAATGGCACTTGCGTAAATGCTTTAAATAAGCGACAACAGATGGCGCCATGTGTTTATGAAAAGAAAATTGAAGGGGATACTTTTTTTTTTTGATTACTGGCGCCTAATAACGAAACTTTTCAAATGATTTTTATTTCGCCTTTTGCAGTTTAAAGAAAAAGACCAAAATATTTAAAACTTTTGACCTTATTTTTAACTTAAGGGGATAAGAGTAACTTAAGTCTAAATACTAAACATCCAAAAGTAGTTCATAATGGAATATGTGTGTGTGGATTTCTATCACACAATTTTGTGTAAGCAACATAAACAATTAGTAGGACCAATTCAATTTCTAACATTTTCGAAATTTAAAGGTATTTTCAACTATCTTTGGTGGCCGCGGTAGCCGAGTGGTCAAGGTATCGGATCGTGACTGGCCTTGTCACGAATTCGAGCCTAGTACCACTAAAGACCCGCCGTGTAGGGCAGCGATGCACGTTAAATCTGTCTAGAGCTCAAACGTCCTCCCGTTGGTGTGGTGTGGTAGTTAGGAGAGGAGGGTGCCAGCTCAGGTGTCCTCCACGTCACTTGACCATGGTTCAAAATGACGTGGTCCGTCGCCAAAAGCCCTCGTGTAGCTGAACAGTGCGACGTTAATATTCAATCAATCAACCTATGGGAGGACGTTTGAGCACTCGACAGATTTAACGGGCATCGCTCCCCTACACGGCGAGTCTTTAGTAGTATTGGGCTCGAACTCGTGACCACTGGGCTACCACGTCCTATGCGTTAGGGCAGTAAGATATGTTATTTAAGTTCTGTATTGTTAAAAAATTAAGTGGTCATAGTTTACACATAAAACGTAACTTCTCAGTAACATTAAACAAGCATCGATTTATATCTTCCTCACAGAACGAAACCTATAGTATATTTATTTTTATCCTTTTAACTAATTTTATCATGAATAAAAATACTGAAAAATCTTAAAGGTCTAAACAAATTAAGTGCTTTGTACTTTTTAATTTAGTCTAGACATTCCATCTTTTCATTTTATTTAACAAAGAAAGAGCACTTTTAAAACAAATCGTGTTTTTATAATCCATTTTTTTATGCTGCTTTTTGAGTTTGATAACATTTTGAAAAATTGATGCTGAATAGTTTAGTTAAATAATTTTATTATTTCGTATGTATAAGTGCTCACAGAATAACATACATAACTTACAAGATAAATCAGAAATACGATGTTTTTTAATTCGTTAAAATTGTACTGTTCTAGGGAGGATTTGGGATTCCGACTGGTGTGTGAGCAGGTGAGTCATCATCCCCCCGTGAGTGCGTTCCACGCAGAATCCGAAGACTTCCAATTCTACGGCAATATCCATCCCAGACTTAAGTTCTGGGGAAAATCCCTTGAAATAAAACCTGAAGGAACCCTTACAGTGCATCTTCTCAAGTAAGAAATTGTTTTTTCCTCATTAGTATACACTCATTGCCATAAAAATTTGCGCACCAAGAAAGAGGGTTGTTGAAATAAAACGAAATTTTATACATGTAAGTACACCGTTGATGTAAGAAAGTGATTACAAAATCCCAGCAAAATGATCATTTACTGTAGACAAAATTACAAATAAATGAAGCCTCCTGTAGCATGAATGCATGATGTGATACTGTCAGGCATTGAGTCATACAAGTACCGTATGATGTCTAGCAACATCTCGTCCCACGCTGTAAACGCGCCTCTAATTAGACAAAAGTCGTAGGCTGTCCAACCTGCTGTCCTAAATAATCCTAGATATGCTCAATTGGTGACAAATCTAGGGCAGGTCAGGGAAAGGTGGATATGTGGCGGAGGCAATCCTACGAAATCCTTGCTGAGTGTGGGTGAACATTGTCCTGTTGAAAAAGGGCTCCTGGTAACACTGGCATAGCTAAATCTCAAGGTCCCTTTTTTATATGAGAGCCCCTTTAGTAGAACTGTAATTACTCTTGTTGGGGCCCCTGTAGCTTGTGAGCCCCGTATCATCGATACGGCGGTAGCTACGCCCCTGCCTGGTATCCTGCTACGAACGGCAACACATGTGGCTAAAGATTGTCACGAATGTACCCTTCTGGGCTGTCATGGTGTCGTGGATTAGTATTAGGTGTGATCGTGTGTCGTACGTGATTGCACCCTATACCATGATACCAGTTGTGGGAGTGGTGTGCTACTATACAACGAAAACATGATTAAGACGTTCACCATGGGGCCTCAACACGCGTACACAATAGTCACCACTGCCTAAGTTGAATCTGAAGACGACCTGATTCAATTCGACAGCAGTCCAATTCCTCTTCGAGCGGGACACCACTCCTAATAATTCCTGCAATTCTAAATAATCCCAGATATGCTCAATCGGTGACCAAATTTAGGGATCAAGCTGACCTGGGAAGGGTGGAAATATGGCGGAGGCAATCCTGTGAAATTCCTGCTGAGTGTTGCGAGAATTGCCCTGCTATGAACGGCAACACATGTGGCTAAAGATTGTCACGAACGTACCCTTCTGGGCTGTCATGGTGCCATGGATTAGTATTAGGTGTGACCGTGTGTCGTATGCTATGGCTTCCTATACCATCATACCAATTGTGGGATCGATGTGCCACTATACAGCAAAGGCATGATTAAGACGTTCACCACGGGACCCCCGCACACGTCCAATTGTCATCACTGCCTAAATTGAATATGAATTCGTCGCTGACGACGACCTGATTTAATTCGGCTGCAGTCTAGTCCCTTCGAGTGGGGCACCACTCCATAAGGAGGTCACTGGGAGTTAGTGTCAATGGCAATACACGTAATAGGCTCCGCGATAGCAATTGCCATTCAGCCATGCGCCTTGCGATGATGCGCCTTGGTCCGTAGTGAAGGTGCTGCCTGTGTATGGATGGCGGACAATGAGACAGTTGTGCTATGAATGCGTTTTGTATGATGAGACGGTCTTCTCGACTGTTGGTCTGCTGAGGGCGCCCTGAGCCTGGTCGCAGTGTAACAGACTTCCCTCTTACCCACTGTACCCAACTCCTACTCACAGTAAAGTCAGAAATGCGTAGGTGGCGAGCTGCTCACCGAGACAACCACCCGATTTCCACCATCCCTATGATTCCTCCCTCTCAAATCAGACAGCTGCTCATATTGTCTCCGTTGGTGGTGTAATGGCATGTCTAGTTGAAAAGCGTCCCTTTCTGCAACAGATTAAATACACTTTTTATTAACCTGTTTTATAGTCCAGGGAGAACAAAGTTTACAGCTCCCTGATGGCATTACGTAGCCACGCTGCGTTTCTAATCCTTTACTTATCTGCCTGACAAAGGCGTAACGTTCACTCCCGCATCGCGGGAGCGAAGCCTGACTAATGCCAAGTACGTACCCTTTGTAAAATCCGATTTCAGGCTCAAACCTGACTTTGCAGGAGGGCCCTTATGTTCTTCATTACGCCACTGCTGCCTGACAAGTACCCGCATTCCAAGTTTCGTAATAATTCCCCTCTTATTTCTTGTTGCGAAAATATTTATGGCAATGGGTGTAAATGCATTTGAATTGAAAAATAAAACAAAGAAAAAATTATGATTAATCATTAATGACACTTCATTATTTTTAGACACAAAGAAGTGTATTCATGGACCAATGTTCATTGTTGCGTCCACAATATTATCATTGGAAAACTATGGTTCGAACAGGTAATGCTTTTTTTCCCTTAAGAATTTCAAATAATTTATAATTTTCTTGCTCGTGTAAATAAATAAACAATGCATGTGATTCGAAATGTTTATCAAGAAAAAAAAAAAAAAACATTAGCAGGAAATATTTCCGAGGTAACGACAAGATGGCTTTAAAATTACTCAGTAAAAAAAGAAATACAATAAAATTAGATGTAAATCCGTTCTTCCCAAAAGCCTTTGATCGCGTAAATCTTTTTCCGTCTCGGAACTCGTAAAACGGGATGATTTACGAATTTCAAAATGGTCTTTGTCCGGACGAAGAATATGTAAATCTTCACTGTGCAGTTTGTGTTTAAGGAAAAGGATTTCTCGGTTTATTCGAAAGAAAATTACTTGGAACATAAATGTCAGATATGTTTTTCAATGGCGCTCTAAAGCCTTTCAGGGTCGTCTTATTAGACGAGTGGGGGAGAAACTTGAACTGAGTGGTGTATTTCGTTATTTCAAGAGGCCAATTTGATCAGATTTATTATTATGTTGCTTGTTAAGAATTTGTATTATTTCAAGTCTTAAAAGATATGAAATTCTGTGACCGAAACGAAAATAATGAGGAAAGCGAAAATGTTAAAATGAATCAAATGAGGTCAAATCTTCCTAATAGACGGGAAAAAATTCAAAAAAAAATCATGATATCATTAATGTCTAAATGTATATTTTAAACTATGTTCAAGTATTATAGCGGCTTTGACAAAAATGTAAGAACTTGGCGGAAAGCAAATAAAATTGTTTTAGCAATACTGCTTTGAAAATGCGATTAATACGCTGATTTGTATATAATTCAATAATGTATTATAGAAATAGCAGAGAGAAAATAAAAATAAACATTTCCTTTTGAACAAATGCAATATTCACGAAAAAAGTAAAAAAAATGGAACAAGAATTAATCCATTCTAAGACACGGTTACAAATGAAATTAACAATTGCAGTAATTACAGAATTTGTGATTCAAATGAAATAATATTTAATTTCACTAAATACGTATATCAACAATGAAATATAAAATTTAATGCATAAATCATAAAAAAAATAACAATTTAAAGTGTTACTTACGATATACTTTTTTTTTTTCCAATCCACTTTGAACCGGATTGACGAAAATATCCATTGAAAAATAGTAAATTCGATCCTTGAAAATGCAATGAAGAAGGAAAACACAACGAATTTAAACAAAAATTTCATTGTTAAAAGATTTTGATTTTCACAAAATTGACTGGAAGATTAGATTAAAATATTCGAAATTGAAACATAATTGAATTATATATTGAAAAGTGGTTATTATTATATTTTTTATTTTGATTACAAATCAGAATATTCTGATTTAAATTTGCCAAACGATCGCATCTCATTACATGTTCAATTTCAAATGGCAACCCACTATAAATGTTTTGGCGAAGTATGGTTACCCGATTGGCTCCTAAATGAGTGACTTTGGCTAATAAATTTGTTCTCTTTTTAAGCATATATAATCATAATACTTTAATTAAAAACACATTTTAAATAAATATTATATCGAAATTTCTAAAAATAAAATGTTAAAAAGTTAAAATAATGTGAATTTTTTAAATTTTTTACTGCACATTTCTCTTGAAACATGATTGATGTTATGTTCGTCGTCTAATATGTTAATTTCATGAATGTTTTTATCCCCTAGTACGGTATGATGGAAATTCAATGCCACACAAATGGGTTGACGGCCCAGTTGAATTTCAAATCAGCAGGATGGTTTGGAAGAGACCTCCACCGTATAGAAGGATTCATAGTCGACAGCCAGTAAGTATGAAAATATAATGTACGTGCTTCTGAACAAATCCAAGCAATCGGTTTCATTAAACAAAATAATATTTTTGAAAAAGGTTTATTGGTTTTCATCAAATGAATTCATTTGTATATTGGGAATTATATATTTTT
>BMAV01013900.1:2722-16852 GCA_019973955.1 Trichonephila inaurata madagascariensis
AGCGATTTTCCTTTTTATATATGGTGTTGGACAATTATTTTTGTTTGTTAATATTTATTCATTAATGAAATAGAATCAATGAATTAATATTTGAAAAACTGTATTAACATCAAGTGTCATCCACTAAAAGTTTAAAAATGTATTTCAATTTGAGTGAATGTGTAGCGGTGTGATATCGATATAAAAAATCCAGTTATAGCCACCACGCGACGACGGTCGTTTTGGCGTGATGGCTAAAATACTCGTTTTCGGAACAGAAGGTGCTGAGATTGAATCCTCCTTCAGATGAAAAAAAGTATTTTATTGATGATTGGAAATTTGAACAAGGTATATATATATATATATATATATATATATATATAGGGAGAGTGTAAACTAATAGTAGGAATTGAGAAAAATAAGATCGGAATTTACAGGTGCGCGTTATACACCGGATATTAAAATGATAGCTTTAAAAATAAAGATAAAATGAACAGTACAAAAATTAGAGCTCTACACATATGTAAATATTCTTTATTTGAAGGAAATGAATATTCTGTATATGGATATTCAAGTTAAGTTAAATCTCTTCATCGCAAATTTAGCAAAAGCTGTTTTATCCAATGGTGATGCTATCTAGATTAATAATATCGACTGAAATAAATCTCTTAAACTATAATTTTAATTACGTAAATATAATTAATGAATTAATATTTGGAAAAACTGTATTAACATCAAGTGTAAAAAAATGTGTTTGAACTTAAGTAGATGAATAAAAAGTATTTTATAATGATTGAAAATTTGAACAAGATATATAAATATATATAGGGAGAGGGTGAACTAACAGTAGGAATTGAAAAATATATGCTTTATACGGCGAATATACTTAAAAATTTAAAAATGCATTTTGAAAGTATAGGTGCATGTTATATGCCGGAAAATATACGGTATTAGAAAACTCTTTTGTCAAATAATAAGTGAAGAAAGTTTTAAAAAAGGACGTCCGTTCATTTATAAACTTCAAAGTGTGCAAATTTTCCAAAAAAATTGCATATTTTAGATTAGAAACAAATAATAACCTTCCCCATTCCTCCTGCAGAAGAGGAGAAGTTGACAAACGTTTAAGGGTGTGTAATAATAAATATGATGCTGAAAAAATTATTGGTTCCGAATTGGTAGCCACTGGTTATTTAGAATAATGGTCGCCAACCGTGGTCTGTAAAAATTTTTGATGGACCAGAGAAATATTGAGACATTATTTATACTCTTATGAAGTTTCAGTTCCAAAAATAACTCTTAATAAAACTTATTATGGAACATGTATTATGCTTTTTTTTCAAAAAAAATTTAACTACCGTAAAATCCGGCGTATAACGCGCACAGGTGTATAACGCACACCGGTGTATAACGCGCACCCATACTTTCACAACCTAATTTTTTAAATTTTTAGGTATATTCACCGTATAACTCGCAACCCCTTTTTGACGAATGTATCTGAAATATCGGTATACATTGCTCTTATGTTTTGAAGTAATTTATTGGAGGTACTATCCCCCCAGAATTTTGAAAAACAAAGTTCTTTCAGAACCGCGTAACTCTTTTAGTTCATAAGGCAAGTTTTTTTTTTTTTTATTTCTTTTAAATAAACAGTATTTCTATACATATAGAAGTAAATTTATTTTTTATGTTATTTTTAAAGCTATCGTTTTTATACCCGGCGTATAACGCTCACTCTTTAGTTTCGATCTTATCTTTTGTGTTAAAAGTGCGCTTTGTACGCCGGATTTTATGGTGCTACTTTTAGCGAAATTTCTTCTGAGTTGAGCGAATTTGTAGCTACTTTTGCAGGTGTATCTAGCGACATTTGAAAGTGAGAGTCGGCCACCATGGTGAATTGTCGACATAACACTTCAATTTGTTGATATTGCTTTGCGATGCCGTTTTGCTCTTGCTTTTCATGAAGTTTCTTTTCAGTATATAGAAATGTAGGTAGAGACGTAAATAAGTTATGAGATATACAGTAATACCTTGGCTTATGCTACCCCGACTAAAGCGAACCAGGAGTTACGCGGTTTTCATATTTCATCGATTCGTCTTCTGTATGAGAAAAAAAAAAAAAAAAAATGGGGTAGATAAAATTGGCAATGCGATTGAAGAATTTGCCGATCCTGTCAGACAAATAAATTTAGCAGTACATAGTGATGACGTTCAATATCTGCTGGATTTCCAGAATCAGGAGCTGACAATGGATGAGCTCATAGAAATGCGTGAACAAGAGAAATACATAGAAAAACTTGAGTCTTTAGCCCCAGTTCAATCGTAAGATAGAATGACGGTTGGGAATTTGGCATAAGGCCTCAGCTTAATAACAAATTTTAGAAAATATGAATACCACAACTAAGAGCATATTTTTTCCTAAACCAGAAATAAAAAAAATATTAGTATGTTATGAGAGGAAATTTTACCGGAGAAAAGAAGCCTTTAAGACGGCAGACAACTTCGTTAGATTTTATGAAACCTTCTGTGTATCAAAATAACTTCGGCTTATGATTTTGTGCTTGTGTTATCTAAGATTTTAGGAAACATTTTCTAAATACTTTCGTTCATCTCCGGTCCTAACTAAAAATAATTTATATGTATTTATATGAGGAATTATACCCCGACTTAAGTGAATTCGTCTTGTGCGATTATCACTCAGTCACACCTATTACGTAAGTTCGGGATATTACTGTAGTTATAGAGGTTTGCCAAATGCAAAATTTTGTATATTTAGTATTCCACGAAGTTCTAAAGGTTGAAGAAAGCTAGCTTAGATGCTACATTTTTTAATAAAGGTTATATTTGGAGAATCCTAAGGTATATCACATCTTAATTATGGAAACGATGTTTCGAACCTGGGAATATTTATTAAGCACAAAGACAAATTTGTTAGCTAAATGTAACATAAAATGAAAGCGTTATATTAACGACAAAGCAAACAGTAATAGTTTAGGCTAATAGTTCTTTAATACAATAAAGTAACGGTTTTGAAATTTTCTATAGCCGCGATCTACCCTTTATGTACCAGCCTGACATCATGGACCCCCAAAATTTTGAACACCCCTCCCTGATTCCCAACAAATGGGTGAGTGATTTATTGTTTCCTCAATAGTCCTAAGACCGTTTCTTCTTTTATAGACCTTCTGATACTTTCTTTCCTTTAAGAAAACAGTAAACCTCTAATTATATGTGCAAATAAAAATATTACAAATGCTAGTTTCAAATAAATAAATAATGTAAGCGCAAATAAATAAATAATACAAGACCAATTCGATTAGAAAATCGAGATGCATACAATCGTTATCGTATTGGCGCGCTATGGGAATTCAGTTCTTAATCTTTGCAAGTGTATTTCTTCAATTTTTTGAAAATATTACGTTTTAGTAATCGCCATGTAGTTGCAAACAATAAAAAAAGATACTGAATTAATATTCTTGATCAAAATACATGTCCTAGTTAATATTTTTATTGGGGACAATTTAGTGATCTAATCTAGTATGACACATTTTTCAATTTTTCCACAAGATCTTTCAGAATATGTAAAAGAGGGAAATCTTAACATAGGTGAGGGACCTTCACTGACTCCCTAGAAAAGCACTGAGGACCCCGGGGGTCTGCGGATCACAGTTTAAGGACCGCTGCATTAAATGAACTACTGGCACAAGGGCTTCGGTTCAAACCAATCGAAACTGAACTTATCATTTTAGATAATACCCTCAAAAACTGGTGGTTTTTATTTTGTTTTCAGTGGATTACAGAGTTATCTCACAGACAAGAGAAAAAAAAACATCTGATTGGAGGGAAAGATAAAAAAAAGCAATGTTCTGTTTACAGAAGTGTCTCAAGTTGTTATACAACTTAACCTAGGAAATGTGGCATTAAATAGTAGGCACTTTAAGGTTAACTCGTGATAAGTATCGGTTCGTCGTTTAGACGAACACTAAGGCGAAGTGCATACAATCGGTTGGTTCTTTTACGACTAAGCAGTTAAGTCGAGTTAAGCGTACGTGTTGCCATTTTACCTTGATTAAACTGTTTGGTTGGTCAGAAGAGCATATAATCGATAGTAGCCGTTAAGTAGTAGCCCATTTGTATGCAATCAGCAGAAAATGCCTTATGTCAGAAAAACATTAGATTTTTTTTCTTTATAGGGAAGAATACATTAAAATAAGGTAGAAGCAGATATGGTGCGTATATATCCTACAGTCAATGATAAATTAAACTTTTTTTGCATGATTTTTTCTTTTCTTGGAAAATAAATCAGGATGATATAATTCATGCTCTAGATCAGGGGACGGCAACCTTGTAGCTGTGGCGTACCAAACCAATCTACCAATATGATTCAGCGTACCACACGGAAGGGCATTTTTGAAAAAATTCGATTCCCGTGATAATGCATGCAGAATTAGAGAAAAGAGGTTAATAATGCAGATATTTACAGTTTTGTTATATATTGGTTTAGAATCATTTTTAGATATTTCTAAGCATAAAATATAGCTATTTTTTCAATAAATAAATAAATAAAATAAAAAATTAAATAAATAAATAAAATTTTACACATATATTATGTATTTTTAAACATATTTGCAAGAAATAAGTAGACAAAATACCTTCATTACAGTTAAATAAAAAGATAAGTACACTAATTTTAATGCGAACCTTGTTCTTGCATAGCTCTACTATAATATCGCAGAATTAGGGGTACAATATGTGACTTTCAATTGGACGCGATTCTGAGCATTCTGATGTAAAACAATTTCTTGGCAGACTGAATAATTTTCATATGAGGAAAGAATTTAAACTTTGATATGTAGAACCAAAGGCGGAAAGCAGAATACATGCAATGTTCTCTCTTCTCGCAATTAAATCTCTCCAGCAATGGCATTCAATAATTTACAAAATAGCTGTAAATTTATTTCAAAAGTTATCTTTCAGTTTTTTTCGTAATCTGTAAGGCTCCATAATTCTGAAGAGGTTTGTCAGATAAGGTCCATTGCATATTTATCAACTTCCATCCACTCAAAAATTGAAAAATTTATAGACTAGTGCAGAGTGCTACTGAGAATTGTAGCTCGTGCCATAGGTTGCTGACTTTTGCTCTAGATTAAAGGAAAAATGTTTAAAAAAATCCTGGTATACATGCATAATATAAAATAATTAAAAAAAAAAACAGTTTATATATGATGGACATTTTCATCATCATGCAAATTTACACGTTAATCTTTGAACAAAATGAATAAACAAGTAATATATCTTTTTATCATTTTTATTCCTGATGATAGTTGAAAAAAGCAATTATTATTCTTCTTCTAATTTCGTATTCATCGCGGTTCTCGTTATCAAAATTTTCGTCATCCCGGCCGTCTTTTGATAATCAACCGCCTTCTAACTGGTCCGAATAATCTTCAATGTCCCTTTTTTCTAAATTTCTCAATAAACATAACATAAAATAATCATATAGTAAAAAATATTTTCGTCATACATTAGATGCCAAAAACTATATTTCTTTCCCTTGGTTTTGGGAAATTATTTGGGGTATTTGATATAAATTGCACTGAAAATAACAGTAACACGAAAAACAAGCTTTCCCATCCTCATTATCGCTTTTATTAGCGAAAAAATCTCAGATAAGTTACAAAAATATTCAAGAAATCGCACATTCCTTCCAATCATAACAAACAGCGGAAGGACATGTTCAAACCCGCTATGATGATTGTGATATTTGATTTTTTTTTTTTACACCTACGTTCTTTATTACGCAATCGTCGTGGAAAAAGTTGCCAGCTGTTAATAGTGCTCTTGTTTTGTGAATACAATTTTTTGTTCACTAAATGTTCTGATGCAAATTTCCATCATCATGTAAAGAATGATTAACAAATGGTACATTCCACAAGAAATATCCAGAATATTTTTAAAATTTGTATAGAATGAGCGAACTGTTTTAAAGTAATAGAATAAAGCTGAACATTAAGATGATTTTAAGGTTTTAGAGATTTCTTCGAATATCTTGTAAAATACTTCTACAACGGTTTGAGACTCCTGGTATGTATATTATACAGTTAAACTAACACTTTTCAGTGAAGCTTCAATGATTTGTGCACCAACAAATTATCAATAAAAAAGTATTTTTAACTCCATGTGTCATGGAAAACTATAAATCTCTCTCATTTAGCTGTATCATTTTACAAGTTCATTTAGTTATCTGCAATATTTGCATGCGTTTGTATGTTTTCTTAAAAATAGTACATATATTCGAGAAGGCACAAGTATTTCTTAAAAAAAATTCACATCATTTCCCCATGTGTTTTTTATTTATATTTAGAATTTGTAATCAAATTTTACAGAATTTACGCAAATATTGAAATACACGAGATAAACATATTGAAAAATACATTTTTTTGTATTTATATATAATATAAATACTCGGATTTAATCTATGACCTTACCTCTAAGATGAATACGCAATAGCGTACTGTTAGGGCCACTAGAATATAAATTCGGGAAAATGGGTGGAGAAAATCAAAAGTATTTAATACCTCAACTTATTGTTCGTTTAAAATTCTAAGGGTTAACAATAGCATTCTCAGAATCTATATAATGTGGTAATTGGAATTAATCCTGCATTTGTGCGCCAAAATATCCGATGGATCTTGATGGAAGGTTTGTATTTCAATGAATGATTTTATCCGATTTTCGTATAATAGGGGATGGATTACCAATGGCTTAGCGATATAGAGACGAGACTCTCAAACCCATTACGGTCCTTTAAGCTTTAATAATAGAAGATGAATTTACTTTTATGGACGATAATTCCAGAGATCACATCGTACTTATTTAATGACCGAGTTCCCTTTCTGCGAAGAAATCCTTCGAATAAATATTGTTCCGTATGTGTGTCCCTCAAGTAAATACGTTGGGATAATTTAGAAAAAAAAAGTGTCATGCTGGTCGCTTATCATCCTCAGATAATACGTTAGAGCTTCTTTCGTCTGCAAGAAGGAAATAGTTTTTTCTTGATAAGCTGCTTGAATTCATGCCTCATAATTGTGTTGCAATAGCTGCAGTAAATGAGAAACATTTCTTTTTCTTTAAAATTTATTCTTATCTAAGAAAATGGCATGTTTTGCTCATTTTTATAATATGTATCGAGTGCACATTTTTGTTTTCCGGCATTTATTTTGCCTTTTGCTTTTTACAATAATCACGTTTTATTCACTGTAATAAAATGTGATTATTCGCTGTCCGTGCATATTTTGTATTTATAATATCAAACAACAGTAATCTTATATAAATCAACGAAACTTCACTTTATCCACATTTTTTATTCATAATTTTGGTGATTCTTAATTGCTTAGAACATTGCATCAATTATGAATGCATGATCAATATACAATAGCAAACTTGGGATCTCTATCGCATGAAGAAATCGAAGGATTAAAAGTCACAAGTAATGACCTTTGCATTCAATTTAGCATAACAAAATCTATACCATACATCTTTTTATTAAACAAGTACTTTTTTTAAAAAAAATTTACAGACTTTTGAAATGCTTCTTTCATTAATTAAAATCCCATGTTTAATAACACTGAGTGACAGTAAATTTGACAACATATACTGTGACAATTAAATAACCGGACTAGTCTCAAAAATTAGATTTTATTGAAAACAATGTAAAAATACCTTTTAATTCCCTTCAACATACTCCTCTTCCCTATCAGTAGATATCTGCATACGAGTTTTCCACTGTTAAAAGCAGTGCTGCAGCTCATCAGGTTTCACCATCTTCAGTAAATGCACCGTTTTTACCTTCACTTCTCCTACAGACTGAAAATGTGTTCCCATCAATTCATTTTTTCCCTTTTAGAAACAGGTAGAAGTCGTATGGTGCGAGATCTGGTGAGTACGGTGGATGCTCGAACGCAGTAATGTGTTTGTCCACCAAGAACTGTTTTACAGAGAGCGCAATGTGCACCGAGGCATTGTCTTGATGCAAAATCCACGTATTGTTGCTCTACAGATTTTGCCTTTCCCCCCTCACTCTTTCTCTAAACATTCTCGGGACCTCAGTGTAGTACTGCTGTTTTACCGTTTGGTCTCGACGTCCCCTTTCAATCATGATGATGCCTTTAATATCGAATAAAAACGATGAGCTTCACCTGTTCATGTCACAGACCGACAAGAACGTTCATCATCTTCAGCAACCTCCCGATCTTCCGAAAATCATTTGTGCCGTTCAAAAATTTCACTATGTGACGTGCAATGATCTCCAAGTACCCCTTTAACTATTTAAACATTTATTTGGAATTTTTTAAAAAAGTTCACGAAAGTAAACGTTTTCATTTATTATGATCACGACACATCGACACGACAACGTCTTTCTCAAACAAAGATAAAAAAAAAACTGAATTATATAGAGGGATGGAATAACGTGCCACCAGCATTGAAAAGATCAGGTCAACTGTATTACATTCCGACTTCTTCACACTAAGCCTGATGGCTACCGCCCAGCTAGTATGGCGGATATGACCCTCGGCTTGTAATTGAGTGGGCTCGGGTTCGAATCCTGAATAAGGCATGAATGTATCTTCGGGAAAAGAAGTTGGACTTTCTATAGCAACAGATTCCCGTCTCGATTGGAAAGCAGCGCACCTCCTCTGTTCTATGCTGTGATAATCGTTTGTAATAAAAAGTCTACATTCTTTGTTATTACTGTATGTTTTTGTTCTTCCATCTCTCGTCTTTAATATGTATCCCATGATAAAACACACGACAACAACAACATGCGGATGGCATGCGTAGTCCTGGAATTTAACTGTTACACCTGGTATATACGTTAACGGGCTTCTGATGAACCAAAATAGAGGTAAGGTACAGGAAACCTTCGGAAAGTGTACTAATATCCAAACACAAATAAAACTGCTCTAATATAAAAAGGAGTTTAAATTACGTAAACCACAAATATGATATCACGAATTTTTGGAAATTAAATAATGGGTATAAAAAATATAAATAAATTATACAAATTCTCATCCTAAGAATTAAATATATTTGTCGTGGTGCATTTTTCAGCAATATCACACTTAAGACATTGCAATAAATTTTCTTTTTAATTACATTTGCCGAAATTGTAAGAGATATAATTGTGTAAAAAAGTTTTTCTAACTTGCTTCTCTTATATTAAATCTTCTTCGGTGCATAGTTTCATTTAAGTTTATTGTCATCTTTTATTAATAAATATGATATATATCAGTGTGCTAAGCCTACATTTTTTTTTTAAATTTAGAGTACAAAAAATAATCATTTTGAACTCAAAACCTTTCAACAAACTACTTCAGTGGAAGAAATTAAAATTTCCCAAACTGCACCCCCCGAAAAAAACCAACCAAATTATTATTCAATTCGAATCACAGGATGCTTTGTTGCGAAAAGTTACTCACGAGAGTTACATTACTTTAGGATATACAAAAGGTCATTTCCGAAGTTCTTGAAAAACACTTTACTTTAGCAACTAAAGCTCCTTCAGCATGTAAGAAATAGGAAGGATTGATTGAGTCTAGTACGTACTCGGACTACTAAATGATTGTTTCTCTGAACGAAAAGGGTCAAGCACTAAAAGGGAATAAAGTACTCGGAGGAAAGTTAGTTGTTGTATCTATACGGCAGTGTGTGTATGGGCTGACATTGGAGATAATGCATTGTATTACATTACTACTTCTTTAATCTTGTAGGATTGGAGCAAATTGCGCCGTTTCCTCTTGATGATCGCTTCAGTGAATTATTGAGTAATCTTCAATGTCTTTACTATGGAAAGAAGTGGAATAATTTTGAAATTTTCGTATCCAATAAAAGGCATTTAATGTTTTTATCGTTGTTGAACAAAATTATCTTGGGAACTATAAACTTTTAAATTGTTCAATTAAAGTTTGATAAAAAATATTTACCTCAAATTTCGAAATTTTTGAAGAATCGAAAAGTAAACTTATGAAGAATACTGGCGTGTAAGATGTTGAAAAATGTATTCAAAATTTAACGGTAATTTACCTGTCATTCCGAAATAAATGCAAGAGATTGCTACATACAGTCGAACCTCTATATTGCGAATTTTTATATGTAGCGAACTTTTTCCTGGAACCTTGAGCCTTTCACGATTTTCTTCGTAAAATAACTTCTCTATAACGAAGTGAATTTTCTATATAACGAACCTTTTCTTTTGTGATTCAGTGTTTGTTCTAACTTTTTTTTAAAGTATTTAAAAAAAAATTAAGTTTTTCTCTCTTTAACACATTTTATGGTGGTCATAAATCTTGAACTGGTTTTATTAGATCCTAACTCGCCGAGAGCAATAGAGTTCTGAACGTTTCATCCAAGAAGTGCAACCTTTAACCCCCATTGCCCAGTTTACTAGAAACATCTTCGATATCCTCTTTCACCCTCAGTGGGGCTGTCCCGTGTCCTAATTGTAAAATAATGTATGTTAAATATTACTTGTATGTTTTAAATTATAAAATGTCCTTAAAATTCATTAATTTTAGTATGAAATTATTTTCTTAATATTGAAAATACAATGAATTCTTCTCGACATTCTTTTTTCTTAATTCCTTTGCAGTTTTTCTTTTTTTCTTTCTTTTTGGATAGATAAGATATATAAAATAAACATATATTAATTTAATAAAAGGTGTAAATAATATATATATTTTTTAATACGTTAATGTTTATCAATTTAAAATTTGTTTTATGTAGTTTATAAAGTACATTAAAAGAGCATCTATATTATAACGAATTTTCCATATAACGAACTTTTTTCCGGGATTTAGCGACATCGTTATATGGAGGTCCGACTGTATTTTGAATTTTATTTTGCAGAATTTTTACAAGGAGAAAAAAAACTTAAGTTGGTTCGTTTAAATTGAAGCCATTGACCACTGTTTATTAACTTTTAAAAACTTGAAGCTGGATAGCTCAAAAAGCTGTCACTTGATGGTTACATGTAAAAATAAATTTCTCATCAACTGATTCCATCCCCAGGAAGTCGGCAGAAGGCCACCTGATAACCACGACGTCTGCACAAATAGTTAGAAATATGTCGGGTACCTGCTGTATGGTGTTCTGCTATCTATATTGACTCATCTTAACACTGAAACAAAAAAATACCGTTCATTTTTTTTCCAGCCTTTCAGATGCAGTTTTTTCGCTATCCTCACTAACTCACTACAGTCACACTCCACAACTCCAATGCGTATCTGTCATACAAATGCTCAACAGTGCCATCGCTTTTCTAAACATTTGTATTTTCTTTCTATATTTTTGATGCGAGGTCTACCTTTGCAAAACTTGTTCAATTCAAATTCAAACTTCGCACTAAATTCAAAAATCCTTTTAAAATCAACTAAGTAAAAAGTAATACACATGCTTAATAAACGAAATGTAATCTTTTTTCATGGCTAATATTGATTTATTTTTCTCTTAATCGGATTTTTTCAGTGATTTTTTTAAGTGTCTTATATTAGATTAGAGAGCAGTTTTCTTTTCAAATGAACTCTTTTATTTTTGATTTAATTTTTATCCTTTTGAAGAAATGTTTTGAGACTTTTCACACATAGAGAAAGTCATAATTTTATTGAGATTTAGAACCTTTTCGTAATACTGTCTTGTAATACTGTTTCGTAATACTGTCACAACTTCATATCAAACTTTCAAAAATTTCTTACATACACATATCTCTCTCAGTCTATATATAAAACACTCGAGACTACTCAAGCAATTTTTAACCGGTTTTAGAATAGATCATATCTATATATTTACACTCTCTTTTCTTTTAAACGAGTATGCATTATGGTATAAAAATGTTTTCAATATATGAAAATACTTTTGATCTATTACCAAAAATTAACGTTTTTATCCAAAATGTGGTGTTAATTCTAGACAAAAACATATTTTAAAATATTTGAATAAAATTGAATTAAGAAGTTTCAGACAACAGATTAATTAATATGTTTCGGATTAGTTCATAGGAATAACTGTTACAATACGTACAAATATAGTATGTATTGTAACCCTATAGCGAGAGAGAGAGAAATATTTAAAATGATTGGTAAAAAATTTGAATTTACATCCCTGAGTAGAATTGTTCGATTGATATTTTAATTTTGATTCTCAGTAAAGAAAAAATCCTCTAAATGGGGTTTTACCTTCTTAAATCTCGTATCGCTTTATTTGAAAACTTTTAGACTTGAATTAATTTAAAATGTAGCACACATTTTCTCTCTATATATTACTCCATTAGAGGAGGTAATGGCGAAATCGAGACTTTTTACTTGATTTGTGTATCAACGACAACAAAACTAGCTACTTGAATCACAGAAACTCCGTTCATTAAAACGATACTTTTATAATTAAGGTATTCGACTACGTTCGGAACCATTATTTTAAAAAAGCGCACACATGTATAATTTTCATGATATTTAGTGTCACTTAGATTAGAATACATGTATAAAATTGTTTAAAGGGCATTATGACAAAAAAAATTTATTTAAATACAATATTTTGGCAAACAATTAACTTAGAATAACCTTTTCCAAATGTTCTCCTTTTGTAAAAAATGCTTCTATTGTATTAATATTTTGCCTGTATATAGCTCAGACCTCTATACAGAGGCTCAAATATGATTTTTGAAAAATTCACATTAATTTTAGAGTTACAACCATTTGAAATAATTATCGGCGTATTTTCTTAAAATTTCTCCCTCCTGTTTTCGTAAAACATGGATAAACCGACTTCCAAGTTATGCGTTTCAAAAATTCTAGTTGAGCCTCTGTACAGAGGTCTGAGCTATATACAGGCAAAATATTATTACAATAGAAGCATTTTTCACAAAAGGAGAACATTTGGAAAAAAGGTTATTCTAAGTTAATTTTTTGCCAAAATATTGTATTTAAATAATTTTTTTTGTCATAATGTCCTTAAAACAATTTTATGCATGTATTCTAATGTAAGTGACACTAAATATCATGAAAATTATTATCCATTTATGCTCTTTTTTAAAATCATGGTTCCGAACGTAGTCGGATACCTTAATTTATAAGAGCCGTTTTCGCTCTTGATATTTCAACATCTTTCATAAAATATGAATTGATCCAAGGAACAAATAATTTGAAAGTAAAAATATTTCTGATAAAAACGCAAATTATATTTTATGCTTTTTTTTTTGTTAAACTCATCAAATGCATAAATTCGAGGTATTCTTTTTTATTTTATTCCGATATGTCGCAGGAAAATGATGGGGGAGAGAGAGAAAATTAGGAATTTAATCAAATCTCTAAGGGATATGATCAATTGGCGGGAGATGTTAAATGACGTCTCTCTCTTGAAGGACATTTCCCAGATAAAAGTAAGGGATTTGAACAAATCCTTGACATGTTTCAGTGAAATGATGAAATAATATTGTCAAGAGTTAACAAATATGTGTGTTCGAGCATGCGCAGTGGGCGCCGCCCGGCGGTGATTAAGTGTATTTAGCGAAACGAGGATTAGAGTTTCAGAGAGTGTGTGGGAGATCAGACGAGTGAGAGCGTGGAATTACGGTGCCCATCGCAAGTGTTCCGACATACGCCCCGAGCACAACCGAGAGAGAAAATAAAGGGTGTTGTGTCAACATTCTCGTCTGGTTTCCTGAGAACAAAAACACATAGGGACCACTCCCCAACATTTGGTCCGTTCAGCTGTGCCAGAGAAGTGAGCTATTCAAGGTGACGTGAGTAGTGGTCTCTTTTATGTGTTTTATTGTTATAAATTGAGGGCTAAATTAATTTTAGAAAAATGTTTAAGAACTGCCGTAAGGAAGATCTTCGGATCGTAGCTCATGAACTTGGTGAGACTGTTGCTGAAAAAGTAACTATTGTTGAGTTAACTGAAATTATTAAAGAAAATAATTATTTTAAGGAGAACGTTGAATTTGTTAAGGATTTAATTCAATATACGATCGAGGACCGTAAGAGAAAGCGGAGGAAGACCGTAAGAGAGCAGAGGAAGACCGTAAGCGAGTAGAGGAAGACCGTAAAAAAGAAGTGGAAAATAGGTTACGAGAAAAGGAGCTTGAGATTGCACGTTTACATG
>BMAV01013901.1:16615-27315 GCA_019973955.1 Trichonephila inaurata madagascariensis
AAAAAAAAAAAAAAAAAAAAAAAAAAAACACCTCTTTTAACGTCCTTTTCCGGGCTTTCTGGTAATAGTGCCATTTGGACGGAATTGATTTTAAAACCTGGACTTCATTTCCGCGCCATTTGTAACCATGGATCGCCTATCTTCAAACCTAACAAAAAAGTTGTACATTTAAATGATTATGAAAAATTCTTCTAAATGTAAACAAACGAGCTTGCAAATTTTAATGAAATAATCACAGCACTGCAGCAAAATTTTCAGATGTTTAAGGGGACGAACTCCACATTGTTCTACAAAACTCCCACTATTCCAAACTGGTGGATAGCATTATGCTATAATTATTCTTTAAATATATAACATATTAATTTTATCAATATCACAAATGGCAATTTTAAATTATGGAGAATGTGTTTGTGTCCTTAACTTTGGACATCCGTGTCCATCACAATAAGTTTAAGCAATATACCTTAATAAGATTAATATGAAAATCAATCTTCTTATTGTTGTTTATCATGTCATGAAAGGAAATTATTTGAACTAACCAAACAGTAAATATGGAGGTGTTTTGATTTAATTTTTATACATTGTGTTCTTCTGAAATTGCTGGGGAAAAAATGCACCGTACAAGGAACATGATAAAAACAAAAACAATTTCCATATTTAGATTAGCTTCAGAAATAAAATAACAATAATTCTCAACTTACGGTAAGGGAATCTTTTAAAGGAATTTCTAAAGAAAATGTAAAGATTATTAACGTTATAAATGAATGTATAATTTGAAGACATGATATTGCTGTAAATTCAAGATGACTGAGTTTAAAGTTAAATAATCTTATTACACATTATAATGGTGGTGATAATTATTGGTGCAATTTGAGCACACACAATCAGTTTTCTTCTTGACTATATTTAAGAACGTTTTTAAGTTCTAGCATGGAAATGCAGTTCACTCACTTTATCTATATACATAAGCAAATATAGGAGTTAATGCAAATTTGATGGAAGAAAGATATGATAGAACAGAAAATCATACAGCATTTTGAGAAATCACATATAAAATATGATTAAATTCCAAGGTTTTTATCCTCTATTTCAGTTCGCACCTTTATTTATCGCTAACTTGATGAATTAGTATTGACGTATTGGATATGAATCTAATAGAGAAAATCGAGTTGTTGGCACAATTCGGCAATATTCTTTTATCCTCCTTCGCCAAAGGTGTGAACTAAACTAGAATTTTACCAAGCTCCCAATATAAGTACAACTATGTGGAGGACCTCTAATAAAGGCTTGCATTTCTTATTGATTTATGATTTTGTAGGTCATAGAGCAACAAAATTCGTTTAAAACTCACAATAATCACTCAAGATTAAAATTTTTCAAACTGATAATTGAGACTACGAAAAACGACTACAAGGTATTATTGCTAGAATTGATTTAACATAACTACTCATAAAATTTTCAATTACTGCATGAAATAATAAACGACAGAAAACTAGCAATATTTTCAAAAGTGCAGCTCAGTACGTATTTTCAATTACAAAACCACTTTTCTATATTTTTGTAATTAATATCTCTTAAGGTATCCGACAACGTCCGGAACCGTGATTTTAAAAAAGCGTATAAATGGATAATTTTCATGATATTTAGTGTCACTTAGATTAGAATACATATATAAAATTGTTTTAAGGACATTTTGACAAAAAAAAATATTTAAACACATTATTTCGGCAAAAAATTAACTTAGAATAACCTTTTTTTCAAAATGTTCTCCTTTTGTGAAAAATGCTTCTATTATAATAATATTTTGCCTGTATATAGCACAGACCTCTGTACAGAGGCTCAACAATGATTTTTGAAAAATTCAAATTACTTTCAGAGTTACAACCATTTGAAATAGTTATTGGCGTATTTTCTTAAAATTTCTTCCTTCTGTTTTCGTAAAACATGGATAAACCGACTTCCAAGTTATGCATTTCAAAAATTCTAGCTGAGCCTCTGTACAGAGGTCTGAGCTGAATACAGGCAAAATATTATTTTAATAGAAGCATTTTTCACAAAAGGAGAACATTTTGAAAATTGGTCATTCTATGTTCATTTTTTGTCAAAATATTGTACTTAAATAATTTTTTATTGTAACACTATTCTTAAAACAATTTTATATGCATTTTCTATTCTAAGTGACACTAAATATCATAAATATTATCCATTTATACGCTTTTGCAAAATCACGGTTCCGAACGTAGTCGGATGCCTTAACCTTACTTAAAGCCTTTTCGCTTACTTAAATCATTAACCATTGGATAACCATTCGAAAAAGCAATCAAGTCTGATTTCTCTAATGGTTGCCCGCACACGTTGACATTACAATCAATGAAAATACGTATACACTGGTGAAAGAGGCTGGAAATCTTAATAAGGACAACTTTGTGAATGTTACCTTATTAGACACAAATGTTGTCGCAAATTTCGAATTGAGAGATAAATCAATTCCTGAAAAGCATCAGCTTAGTAATATAAGTGAGACGGCCTTGTAACAAAGACTCTTGCCATGCTAAGAACAAAGCATTACAGATGAATGATAGGGATGGCACAGAAGAATTGATAGGAATTGTGATAACTGTGCAAATACAAAGCTAACGTTTCCTCATATTTTTGACTGTTCAGTTATTCTTGCTACTCTACAAGAAATCAGGGTCCTGTGTTCGTAAAAAAACCTCTATGTGGATAGTATTGAACAGATTGTCAGAACAGTCACCTAGGCCAGGTGTCGGCAACCTTTTGAGTCAGAAGAGCCAAAAATTACAATTTACAAAATTTTAAACTTTTTAAAGAGCCACAAATTTTTTTCTTGCCAACAATAAATAGTACTTGCAAAAAAATAAAAAAATTTGATGAACTTTAAAAAGAAAAAAACTAATCTATTTATTCATAAGAAAAAATATCAATATATTTATTCATTTATAAGTAGTGTTTTTCACAACATATTAGATAATATATATATGCAGTAGCGCACACAGGAATTTTTCTAGGGGGAGGGGAGGTCCGGGGTTGAAAGTTCACCATTCTTGTATCATGCTATTTTTGATTTTGTCGATTTTCAGGAACAAAACACAGTCAAAAACTAATTATTGAATAAATAATTAGCATTAATTAATAAGATTAATCATAAATAACAAGTATTTAATTAAATTTCACGTATTATATACTTAGAATTATAACCAATCGGAAAAAAATCAAGAGCTTTGGGGGGGTCCGGACCCCAGGACCCCCTCTTGTGTGCACCACTGTATATATGTCATTAGAAAAAAATATTTATAGAAAAGAAAAGGTCGAAAAACAGGAGATTCGCCACCTGGAGGGAAAAATGGCAATAATTATGCGTTTTCAGCTTTTTAATAATATCTTTTTTAACTAATTGCAATATCGGAATATGAGTGGTCAAAACTGATTCCTCAGATCATTCCCGATCTTTTGGTACCTTTGGCGAGTTTCTGCATCGTGCGATTCGTGAGAAGATACACCTAGTCGCAAAGTCATTCGCATAGATACGTTTGTTTACCTACGAATTTTAATAGTGTAGATAAATAATATTTGCGTATGGAACTAAAGAGCAGCATGCGGCTCGCGAGCCGCAGGTTTGCCGACACCTGACCTAGGCTATGGTACTGATTCGATCCGTCATGGATACAACATCCTCATCATGAGATCATTTTGTCATGCTATGAAGCAAAATGATTTCAATATTACAGTCAAGACTTTTTATTCCTTTTATTGCTTGAATTTTTCCCATTTCATGCAAAATCTGCCTAACACTTGAACATATTCCATGTTAGAGTTTAAATTAGAATACTTTGAATAAAAACATTATGTGTTAATTTAAATTAAATTTTTTAATTTTAAAAACTCAATTTCAACGCATCGTTGTGTATTTTATCTACATAACACATATATGCATAAAATAAAATTACGAAAAAAATGAAGTAATCTGTAAACAAAAATCAGTTATTCAATTTTATTGTTGCTGAAATATCTTTAAAGGCACAATAACTCTTCTCAAAGAATAATTAGTAAATTTAAAAAGTATAATTACCTCTACATAAATTCATAAAATTCAACATTTTTCTCAGAAAATATTAATATACACTTTGAATTTTATTTACATTTATGAGTAATTAACTTTTATAATAAAAATTATTCGTTAAAACTTTTATAAAAGATGTTTATTTTGATTTTCTTAATTAGTTCAATAGTTGCTTCATGTATTACATGTCTTTGTTTTAATATCACGTGTAATTAACCTGTTATTTTTAAAAGTAGTTAGTAATTTTCTTTTCATCATAAAAGATTTTATCACTGTCTCATATTTTTTTTGGTCTACAAGAGACAACTGTTTTGATTACCGATAAATTATATCTGAATACATTTCAAATATTTAATTTCACCAATCAGCAACCTAATTCTCAAAAGTATGTTATGGCAAGGATATATTTATAATTATCATATCTCTTATAATCGTATTGAATTAAAGTAAAACTCGCACAAAAATGCAGCAATATTTTATAAATCGATTGACGTATTATTGTAATTTATATGCAATCAGTAATTCCGGAATGAATTGAAATATAATCAAACTATTAAACTAAATTTACAATATTCTGAAGGCACGTATTATCTGAAGGGCCACTACTTCGTAATTTGATGTGGCCGCTGTAGACTAGTGGTCAAAGTAACGGATTCTTGGTTGGCGTATCATGAGTTCGAGCCTAGTATTGCCGAGTACCCGTCGTGTGCGATACACGTTAAATGTGTCGAGTCTAAAACGTCCTCCCATTAGTGTGGTGGGGAAGTTAGAAGAGGGGGTGCCAGCTCAGTTGAGGCATCATTTGACCATAATTCAAAATTACGAGGTCCGTCACCAAAAGCCCTCGTATAGCTAAACACTCACTCACTCGTAATTTGATTTTCTTGGTCTATTTTTAGACCAAACAATTTTTTCCTTTTAAAATTTTTTGTATAATTTAAATAAGAATTATTTGCTGATAATTTTTGCAACCAGTAAAGTGAAAAGGCGACTAAGTAGAAAGGTGGATGCATAAGCAAATATTAGCACAAAGACATCAGAGGAGACGTCATGGCACGCAAAGATATCAAAGCGCGCACTCAGGGTCAAGGCAACTTAAAAAGAAGGGATGGGAGGGGGAACAAACATGCCCTGCAAAAGGGAAAGTGGAATCGTAAGTACCTAATGACTACAAGAAACTATCAGAGTGACTTTAAATGTGGTAGAGAATGAACGCGGGGCAAGCTTGAAGAGAGGTGTAATTTTGCGAATGTTGCACAAGATTTCCTTATTTACAAAAGGGTAGTTTCAAGAACCTTCTAAATATAAGAGATGATGGTGGGGTCGGCGGAAGAAAACAATGGCAAATGATGACCGGCATACAGTTCTGCAGATGAAAAGGGATCGGATTTAGACAATGGGCAACATTGTTCAGCAACTACATACGACAATCGGACGACAGGTATCACAGTTTACAGTGGCATGCGTCTGCATACAATTAAATACAACTTATTGCTTACAGTGGTGTCAAGAACACAAAGACTGGACATCTCACCAATGAAGTCACGCTCTGTTTACTAAAGAGAGTCGTTTCAGTTTGAGCAATGATTCTCAATCCCAGTTAATATGGAGTTAGGGACACAGCTTCATCCCCTTAATGTAAGAGAGAGACCGTTGGGAAGGTTCTGTAATGCTTGAATGGGGAGACGTTATCTAGATTATCCATCCACGTCTGTTTTGAAGGGCCATTGGTCCAAATTTTATTTTTGTTAACCATAATGCATAACCTCTGGAGTTGAGGAGCTTCTAGAAAGTAAGGATATCTGCAGAAGGGATGGGCCAGCGGGATTCCCTGATTCAAACCCCATCGAACGTGTACGGAATGCTTTAGAGAGACACCTGACAGCCTGTCCTCAAAACTCCAGACAGCTGAAACAGATTCTACTGGAAGACTGGCAACTTCTACCTCAAGAATTGCTGGATCACTTCATATTGAGTGTGAATAAACGGCATCATGCAACCATTGCATTAGGGAAGATCATAGTCCTTAATATAATTGGGTAATATTCTTAATTCTTGGTTTTCTGCTCATCCTCATGGCTAGACAATGCTTTCGATTAACACCGTTTTGTCGATAAAGCATCTGCATTGTTCCATAATGGATGCGTACAATTCTTTTTTTGTCTACTATGCTTTCATCAACCTTTAATTGCTAAATTATGCCTCTATAGTATAAATTTCGTCCATTCATTCTCAGTTGATTTTTTTTCGGAATGATGGTAAAATCTGAAAAGTTGCGTCAGTTTAAGTTTTTCAAATGAATGTATATACACAGGTGGCTATCAAAATAATGGAAACACCTTAGATTTTTACAGAATCCTTTAATAATAGGGTGTAGGCATGTAATGCAGCTTGGGTTCACCTAGGAATCGACTCATACAAGAGTTGAATAGTCTAGAGGAATACTGTCATGATTTTAGACACCATATCTTTAGAAACGCCTACACACACACACAAGTTGGGATGTTTCCGTCACTCTTGCTCCAGCTACACGGGCTTCTACAATTTGGCCTCTTTGAAAATCTGAGAGGTCCGACATTTTGAGCTTTTGAAAATAAGTAATACGTAAATTTTACGAATACTTACAGAGCCTCAATAAAGCCAATACATACTACCTGAATTTTTACATTTCTATTTTTAAAAAAAAACTAGTAGTTTTTTTTTATTATGTTTGAATGCTTACGAAGCGCATTCAAAAAGTCACTTTTATTCACAGGTGTTTCCATTATTTTGATAACCACCTGTATATATATGTTACCGGCAAAGTATAAAATCCGGCATTCTATAGAATGCATAGGCATTGTATAGAATGCCTAAAACTAGCCGGCAATGTATGAAATGATTCTTATTTCACACATTGCCTAGGCATTCTGTAGAATGCCTAATGAGAAACCGGCAAAGTATGAAAAACATCTCCGATTCGTTTCGAATATTGTGCGACAAAACACTAGACTTTTAACGCATGCCTCAGGCTCAGAATTTGTCAGTTGCACATACTGGTTTGTTCAGGAGTGCCAGAATACTCAATTTAACTTAAAATTGTAACTTAACAAAACATTGGTTTTTTCCTGTGCTTCTTGAAAATGGAAAAGCAAGCTGCAGTGTTGGAGAAGGAGTCATGGTCTGTATTAGGGGTTGACAACCTATGGGAAAGCTATAACTATGAGTGGCACTCAGGACTACTCAACAAATTTGTCAATTTTTGAATAGATGGAACTTCGTAAATTTGTCATCGACCTTATTTGACAAACATCACCAGAATTATGGATAATTGATGAATTATGAAAACATTTGAAAGATAACTCTAAAGGTAAATTTACAGCTATTTTGTAAATTATTGAATGACATAGCTGGAGATATTAAATTGTTTGAATAGAGAAAATTGCATGTATTCTGCTTTTCCGCTTTTAGTTCCACATATCTAAGGAAAATATCTTTCCTCATATGAAAAATATTTCGAGTCCGTAAAGAAATTGTTTAACAACTGAATGCTCAGAATAATGTCAAAGAGAAAGTCACAAATTACAGTACATTTTTTGCTATAAGAAAGTAGAGCAAAGCAGCATTAGGTTCACATTAAAAATTTTATTGATCTTTTTATTTAACTTTAATGAAGCGAAATACTTATATTTTATATTGTGTATTTCTTATTTTGTTAAATATGTTTAAAAAACATACGAGTATTATATGTACAATTTCGAGTTTTTTTGAAAATTTTTGTTTAATAAATAGTTATATATTTTATGCTGTTTATTTTAGTTAAGAAATATTTTTAATTGATACAAAATTAATGTGTGATAAAGCTGTAAATCTATCTCTATATAATTGCTCTATTCTCTAACTCTGCATACATTATAGCGGGAATAGAATTGTTTCAAAAATGTTCTACTGTGTGGCACGCTGAATCATAATTGGTAGATTGGTTTTTGACACGCCACAGCTAAAATGTTGCCGACCCCTGGTCTATAGGCATGAAACAACTATTCGACGACAAGCTGCCCAAAATTCGAGTTAAAGATGCAAAAGAATTATTATTATTTTTTTTAACGGAAACTACTTACAAGAAGTTAATTACTGATGTACAAAAAGCAAAAATTATTACTAAAAAGGAACCCAGAGCCTATTGGTTGCTGAATAGCTATGATGTGATGTTTGGTGAAAATAAAAGTAAATTCATATAACCTGTTAAAAAAGACGTCAGTACTACTACACAGAATGGTTCCCAGCCACGGGTCCACGGATCAAATAGTATCGGTACAATCAAGGAGTATTTAATTATTTCCATTTTATTTACTGAGGTGTATTTCTCTAGTGTTTGACTTTTCTTGGAAATCGCCTTATATTTTATGTAAAATCCTTTTATATTCATTTTTTTAAGTAACTTAATTTTTTTCTGAAGGCACGTTTAAAAAAAATACAATTAAATTATCAAATCAAAACAATTTAAAATATAAACAACGTCCCACCCTCATCGGGCTGCGGTAAAATTATCAAACGTTGACCAGTCTATGGGGATAAAAAGGTTGGGAAGAACTTCTATACAGTATTACGTTACGGATTCTGAGTTATTTTACGTACTTCATGAAGCTCATTTGGCTATTGGACACGGAGGACGTGATAGAATTCTGAAAGAAGTTTCAACCAAATACAAAAACGTTACATGTTATGATATTGAACTGTAAATCCACCTTTGTGAACCTTGCCAGAAAAAAAAAGAAAAATTATTTTAAAAAAGACATTGTTGTGAAAATTGCGATTTTTTTTTTAACACCAATATATTGGCAGGTGCAGCGAGAGAGAAAGGATGGTTTCTATCGACTTGGAACTTCTGTAGAAATTTTAAAACAAGTATACGCGAAATCTGAATTTATTTTAAACCCTAAGAACTTAGAATTAAAGATATTCCTGACCATGAAATTCATCTTCTGTCAGTTGCAATTGCTCATTCCAATGGAAGCGGCGAAAGATTCGTCAAATGTATGTGTAACACAAAGTACCAAAATAAGAATGGTCTCTGAGTGAAAAATGTAATGAAATGTAATTCAAAGTGCCATTCAGTGTTGCAATTAGTAGGTTAATTTTAAGTTCTTAATTCTATTTGAAAATTTTATTTTCCTTAATAAAAGAAAGGCATAAATTTTGTTTGGTACAACTTTCTTTTTCCTTTACGTACTTTGAATAATTTTTTAATGATACTCTCAATATTTTGTCAGAATAACATTTGTATTTTTCATAAATGTACATCATTGATATAATAACTTTATCATGATATTATTTCATACTTTGCCTAAGCAGCTGAGGTCATTCTATAGAATGCCTAGGCAAAGTATGAAATAATTCTCTTATTTCATACTTTGCCTAAAAATGTCCGGCATTCTATACAATGTCTAGGAATTCTATCAAATTAAAATTTACCACAAGGGAGACCAGCTAACAACTGCTTAGCAAATATTTACTTGCATTTTTATGAAAATGAAAATATTAGTTATGAATCTTATCACTTTTTTAGATACATAGATGACTTAATTATATTTAGTAATATAGTAGACTTTGTTTTTCTAGCTTTAATTATTATCCCCACTATTTAAAATTATTAAAAACTAATTATAATAATGAGTCAGCTAACTTTTTGGACGTTCAATTAAATGTTAAGAATAATTTGTTATTAAGTAATATTTTTGATAAAAGAGACTCATTTGATTTTAACATTATAAAAATGCCTTTCTGTGGTAGTACCACACCTATCAATATTTAGAAATATTATCTTAAATTTTATAAAAAGAAACAATGATTTAGTTACTGATAACATTTTAAAACATAGTAATTTTGTGAAATTTTGCAATAATTGTTTAGAATGCATTTATCCATGTAAATTTATTTTTAAATATATTTCTATTTTTAATTAAATCTATTTTTTATCTTAGTTCAATATTTTATTTAAAATTTCTTCTATTTAGTTTATTTTTAAAAATTTTACTTAAAATATTTTAAGCGCTTATTTTAATTGCAATGTAACTATCTAGTATATAATTATCCAAGTAAATTTACTTTGTAATATATTTCTATTTGATATTATCTATTCTTAACTTTGTTCATTATTTTATTTAAAACTTCTTTTGTTTAGTTTATTTTAAAATATCTTAGTGGTTAGTTTAATAGCAAAATAACTATACAGGTGGCGCCACGGTTTTTTCTTCTTGTGTTGACGTTTCAATCCTTTACGGCATTTCGCGTCTTAACGTAGAAGGTTGATTTTTTGATTTCCAGTTTTTATTTTACATGTAAGTTTTTATCTTAATTTTTTCTATATAAATTTTTTTTTTATTATTCCTCTCCTTGAGAGATTCATTATTGTTCTCTTTTCTTAATTTCTTTTTACATCCACGTGTTGTAATAGGCTTAACTTTTCAACTTGATTTTATTTATTTTTTTCCCTATTATGTCGAAAATTTCTGCTGTACGGGGAAGGTTGGATCCATAAAGCATTGCTAACCCTAAATGGCTGGCCTAATTCAGCGACAGCTTTAGAAATTATAATAGGTCTCCAGTTTAGTCTAAAGACTTTTTTGTATCTACATTT
>BMAV01013901.1:41015-57335 GCA_019973955.1 Trichonephila inaurata madagascariensis
TAATTACAAACGATTCTCTTTTATCTTCATCCTTTAAATTTGAATTGAGGTGCTTTATTATTTTTCATAATTATTTCTTAAGCAGTATTTAATTTTATATTGATAGTCTTAGAGAATTTTTTTTTTCATCTTGGAAAATTTAAATACAACCTAAATGCTGCATGTAGCATAATTTTTCTAAATTTTATGAAGATTAATAAGTGAGTATTGTTATAATTGAGACAATGCTGTGAGAAAATCTTTAAAAAGTTGAATTATATTATTATGTTTTTGCAAAAACTGATTCTTTAAGTTCATTAGTTTGATTAAAAAGTTATGTTTAAATGTATAATTCCATCAGCCAAAAAAATTTATATATATATAAATTATTTTAGACACACATATATATGTATATATATATATATATATATAGTATAATAAAATAAAACTGAAGAAGTACTAGAGCCTATAGTGCTAAAGAAGGAAGAAATTGGAATTCACCAGACACAACAAATGTTGATAAAAAAAAGTCTTTAGACTAAACTGGAGATCTATTATGATTTCTAAAGCTGTCGCTGAATTAGGCCAGCGATTTAGGGTTAGAAATGCTTTATGGATCCAACCTTCCCCGTGCAGCAGAAATTTTAGACATAATAGGGAAAAAAATAAATAAAATCATGTTGAAAAGTTAAGCCTATTACAACACGTGGATGTAAAAAGAAATTAAGAAAATAGAACAATAATGAATCTCTCAAGGAGAGGAATAATAAAAAAAAAATTTATATAGAAAAAATTAGGATAAAAACTTACATGTAAAATAAAAACTGGAAATCAAAAAATCAACCTTCTACGTTAAGATCCCACGCGAAATTACGTAAAGGATTGAAACATCAACACAAGAAAGAAAAACTGTGGCGCCACCTGGATAGTTATTTTTTGCAATTAAACTAACCACTAAGATATTTTAAAATAAACTAAACAAAAGAAGTTTTAAATAAAATAATGAACAAAGTTAAGAATAGATAATATCAAATAGAAATATATTACAAAGTAAATTTACTTGAATAATTATATACTAGATAGTTACATTGCAATTAAAATAAGCGCTTAAAATATTTTAAGTAAAATTTTTAAAAATAAACTAAATAGAAGAAATTTCAAATAAAATATTGAACTAAGATAAAAAATAGATTTAATTAAAAATAGAAATATATTTAAAAATAAATTTACATGGATAATTGTATTCTAAACAATTATTGCAAAATTTCACAAAATTACTATGTTTTAAAATGTTATCAGTAACTAAATCATTGTTTCTTTTTATAAAATTTAAGATAATATTTCTAAATATTGATAGGTGAGGGTACTACCACAGAAAGGCATTTTTATAATGTTAAAATCAAATGAGTCTCTTTTATCAAAAATATTACTTAATAGCAAATTGTTCTTAACGTTTAATTGAACGTCCAAAAAGTTAGATGACTCATTATTATAATTAGTTATTAATAATTTTAAATAGTGGGGATAATAATTAAAGCTAGAAACAAAGTCTACTATATTACTTAATATAATTAAGTCATCTATGTATCTAAAAAAGTGACGATTCATAACTAATACTTTCATTTTCATAAAAATGCAAATAAATATTTGCTAAGCAGTTGCTAGCTGGTCCACCTTGTGGTAAACTTTAATTTGATAGAATGCCGGACGTTTTTAGGCAAAGTATGAAATAAGAGAATTATTTCATACTTTGCCTAGGCATTCTATAGAATAACCTCAGCTGCTTAGGCAAAGTATGAAATAATATCATGATAAAGTTATTGTATCAATTACGTACATTTATGAAAAATACAAATATTATTCTGACAAAATATTGAGAGTACCATTAAAAAATTATTCAAAATACGTAAAGGAAAAAGAAAGTTGTACCAAACAAAATTTATGTCTTTCCTTTATTAAGAAAAACAAAATTTTCAAATAAAATTTAGAACTTAAAATTAACCTACTAATTGCAACATTGAAAATGGCCCTTTGAATTACATTTCATTACATTTTTCACTCAGAGACCATTCTTATTTTGGTACTTTGTTTTACACATACATTTGACGAACCCTTCGCCGCTTCCATTGGAATGAGCAATTGCAACTGACAGAAGAGGAATTTCATGGTCAGGAATATCTTTAATTCTAAGCAAGTTCTCAGGGTACAAAGTAAATTGTGACTTCGCATATACTTGTTTTAAAATTTCTACGGAAGTTCCAAGTCGATAGAAACCATCCTTTCCCTCTCGCTGCACCTGCCAATATATTGGTGTTAAAAAAAATCGCAATTTTCACAACAATGTCTTTTTTAAAATAATTTTTCTGTTTTTTTTCAGGCAAGGTTCACAAAGGAGGATTTACAGTTCAATATCATAACATGTAACATTTTTGTATTTGGTTGAAAGTTCTTTCAGAATTCTATCACGTCCTCCGTGTCCAATAGCCAAATGAGCTTCATGAAGTACGTGTAAAATAACTCAGAATCCGTAACGTAATACTGTATAGAAGTTCGTCTCAACCTTTTTATCCCCGTAGCCTGGGCAACGTTTGATAATTTTACCGCAGCCCGATGAAGGTGGGACGTTGTTTATATTTTAAATTGTTTTGATTTGATAGTTTAATTGTATTTATATAAACATGCCTTCAGAATAAAATTCAGTTACTCTAAAAATTAATATAAAGGGATTTTACATAAAATATAAAGCGATTTCCATGGAAAGTCGAAAAAACACTAGAGAAACACTAGACACTTACTCCTTGATTGTACCGATACTATTTGATCCGCGGACCGGTGGCTGTGGGAACCATTCTGTGTAGTAGTACTGACGTCTTTTTTAACAGGTTATATGAATTTACTTTTATTTTCACCAAACATCACATCATAGCTATTCAGCAACCAATAGGCTCTGGGTTCCTTTTTAGTAATAATTTTTTGCTTTTTGTGTACATCAGTAATTAACTTCTAGTAAGTAGTTTCCGTTAAAAAAGAGTAATTCTTTTGCATCTTTAACTCGAATTTTGTGCAGCTCGTCGTCGAATAGTTGTTTCATGCCTATAGACCAAGGGTCGACAACATTTTAGCTGTGGCATGTCAAAAGCCAATCTACCAATTATGATTCGGCGTGCCACACAGTAGAACATTTTTGGAACAATTCCATTCCCGCTATAATGTATGCAGAGTTCGAGAATAGAGCAATTATATAGAGATATATTTACGGCTTTATCACACATTAAGTTTGTATCAATTAAAAATATTTCTTAACTAGAATAAAAACAGCATAAAATATATAACTATTTCTTCAACAAAATTTTTTTAAAAAACTCGAAATTGTACATATAATACTCGTATGTTTTTTTTAAACATATTTAACAAAATAAGAAATAGACAATATAAAATATAAGTATTTCGCTTCATTAAAGTTAAATAAAAAGATAAATAAAATTTTTAATGTGAACCTAGTGCTGCTTTGCTCTACTTTCTTATTCTTATCTCAAAATATGTAGTGTAATTTGTGACTATCACTTTGACATGATTCTGAGCATTCAGTTGTTAAACAATTTCTTTACGGACTCGAAATATTTTTCATATGAGGAAAGATATTTTACTTAGATATGTGGAACTAAAAGCGGAGAAGCAGAATACACGCAATTTTCTCTATTCAAACAATTAAATATCTCCAGCTGTCATTCAATAATTTACAAAATAGCTGTAAATTTAACTTTAGAGTTATCTTTCAAATGTTTTCATAATTCTTCAATTATCCATAATTCTGGTGATGTTTGTCAAATAAGGTCGATGACAAATTTACGAAGTTCCATCTATTCAAAAATTGACAAATTTGTTCAGTAGTGCTGAGTGCCACTCATAGTTGTACCGTGTGCCATAGGTTGCTAACCCCTAATGTAGACCATGACTCCTTCTCCAACACTACAGCTTGCTTTTCCATTTTCATGCTGCACAGGAAAAAAAAACCCAATTTTTTGTTAAGTTACAAGTTTAAGTTAAATTGAATATCCTGGCACTCCCGAACAAACCAGTATGTGCAACTGACAAATTCTGAGCCTGAGGCACGCGTTAAAAGTCTAGTGTTTTGTCACACAATATTCGAAAGGAATCGGAGATGTACTTCATACTTTGCCGGTTTCTCTAGACCAGTGATGGCGAACCTATGACCCTTGGGTCAGATACTGACCCATGATTACTTGGCAACCATTTGTTTGTTTACGCAGGTTTATTTAGATTTTCTAATTTAAAAAAAAAAGTGGATTATTTATATTCTACTTGAATTTTTTCTAGCACATTGACACAAAAGCAATTTAAATGCTGTCTATAACCTTCAGTTTGATCATTACAGTTCCAAAGTTTGGGCTGCGGTAGCCCAGTGGTTAAGGTATCGGACCATGGCAGGCATGTCATGAGTTCGAGCCCAATACCACTGAAGACCCGCCGTGTAGGGCAGCGATGCACGTAAAATCTGTCGAGAGCTGAAACGTCCTCCCGTTGGTGTGGTGTGGTAGTTAGGAGAGGGGGGTGCCAGCTCAGGTGTCGTCCACGTCACTTGACCATGGTTCGAAATTACGTGGTCCGTCGCCAAAAGCCCTCGTGTAGCTGAACAGTGAGACGTTAATATTCAATCACAATCACAATCACAGTTCCAAAGTTACGCAAATGACAACAAATGTATATGAAAGTATGTGGTATTTGAAATAAAACAAAAGTGTTCACAAAATATCAAATAAAGTGTATAATTTTACTCACATTTTGTTTGTTGAAAGAAAATTGAAAACCAAAGCAAATAACCATGTTTAAAGCACTTTCTTTGGATAAAATGCACTTTTGTAAGGTTTCGTTCAATTATATTTGTAGAAAGAGACTTCCATAGCACACCCTTTTTTACCCGTTAAGACAAATGAATTTTAAAGATGTTTGGTTTTAAAAATACTCAGTTAAAAACTTTTAAACTTAAATCTGGTGTAAATGGGCATTAGTGACCCACGCGCTAGTACTAAAAAAATCTGAACGAAATTTGACCCGAGTCTCAAAAAGGTTCGCCATCCCTGGTCTAGGCAATGTGTGAAATAAGAATCATTTCATACATTGCCGGCTAGTTTTAGGCATTCTATACAATGCCGGATTTTATACTTAGCCGGTAACATATATATACAGGTGGTTATCAAAATAATGGAAACACCTGTGAATAAAAGTGACTTTTTGAATGCGCTTCGTAAGCATTCAAACATAATAAAAACTACTAGATTTTTTTTAAAAATAGAAATGTAAAAATTCAGGTAGTATGTAGTGGCTTTATTGAGGCTCTGTAAGTATTCGTAAAATTTACGTATTACTTATTTTCAAAAGCGTAAAATGTCGAACCTCTCAGATTTTCAAAGAGGCCAAATTGTAGAAGCCCGTCTAGCTGGAGCAAGAGTGATGGGAAAATCCCAACTTGTAGGCGTTTCTAAAGATACGGTGTCTAAAATGGTGACAGTATTCCTTTAAAGGCTATTCAACTCTTGTATGAGTCGATTCCTAGGTGAACCCAAGCTGCATTACATACCAAAGTTGGTCCTACACCCTACTATTAAAGGATTCTGTAAAAATCTTTCCATTATTTTGATAGCCACCTGTGTATATACATTCGTTTGAAAAACTTATATTGACGCAACTTTTCAGATTGTACCATCATTCCGAAAAAAAAATCAACTGAGAATGAATGGATGAAATTTATACTATAGAGGCATGATTTAGCAATTAAAGGTTGATGAAAGCATAATAGCTAAAAAAAGAATTGTACGCATCCATTATGGAACAATGCAGAAGCTTTATCCACAAAACGGTGTTAATCGAAAACATTGTCTGGCCATGAGGATGAGCAGCAAACCAAGAATTAAGGATATTACCTAATTATATTAAGGAATATGACCTTCCCTAATGCAATGGTTGCGTGACGCCGTTTATTCACACTCAATGTCTAATGATCCAGCAGTTCTTGAGGTAAAAGTTGCCAGTCTTCGAGGAGAATCTGTTTCAGCTGTCTGGAGTTCTGAGAAAGACACGATCTTGCTGTCAGGTGTCTCTCTAAAGCATTCCGTACACGTTCGATGGGGTTTAAATCAGGGAATCCCGCTAGCCAATCCCTTCTGCAGATATCCTTACTTTCTAGAAGCTCCTCAACTCCAGAGGTCTTGTATGAATATGCATTATGGTTCACAAAAATAAAATTTGGACCAATGGCCCTTCAAAACAGACGCGGATGGATAATCAAGATAACGTCTCCCCAATCAAGCATTACAGAACCACACCAACGGTCTCTCTCTTATGTTAGTGGGATGAAACTGTGTTCCTAACTCCATATTAACTGGGATTGAGAATCATTGCTCAAACTGAAACGACTCTATTTAGTAAACAGAGCGTGACTTCGTTGGTGAGATGTCTAATATTTGTGTTCTTGACACCACTGTAAGCCATAAGCTACTGTTAATTGTATGCAGACGAATGCCACAGTAAACCGTGATACCTGTCGTCCGATTGTCGTATGTAGTTGCTGAGAAATGTTGCCCATTGTCTAAATCCGATCCCTTTTCATCTGCAGAATGATATGCCGGTCATCATTTGCCATTGTTTTCTTCTGCCGACCACCATCATCTTCTCTTACATTTAGAAGGTTCTTGAAACTACCCTTTTGTAAATACGGAACTCTTGTGCATCATTCGTAAAACTACACCTCTCTTCAAGCTTACCGTCCATTCTACCACATTTAAAGTCACTCTGATAGTTTCTTGTAGTCGTTAGGTACTTACGATTCCACTTTCACTTGCAGGGCATGTTTGTCCCTCCCCCTCTCATCCCTTCTTTTTAAGTTGCTTTGGCCCTGAGTGCGCGCTTTGATATTTTTGCTTGCCATGACGTCTCCTCTCATGTCTTTGTGCTTATATTTGCTTATGAATCACCTTCCTACTAAGTTGCCTTTTCACTTTACTGGTTGCAAAAAAATTATCAGCAAATAATTCTTATTTAAATTATACAAAAATTTTTAAAAGGAAAAAATCGTTTGATCAAAAAATAGACCAAGAAAATCAAATTACGAGTGAGTGAGTGTTAAGCTATACGAGGGCTTTTGGTGACGGACCTCGTAATTTTGAACCATGGTCAAATGATGCCTCACCTGAGCTGGCACCACCCCTCTTCTAACATCCCCCACTACACTAATGGGAGGACGTTTGAGCCTCGACATATTTAACGTGCATCGTACACGACGGGTACTCAGCTCGAGTACGGGCTCGAACTCATGACACGCCAGCCAAGAATTCGTTACTTTGACCACTAGTCTACAGCGGCCACATCAAATTACGAAGTAGCGGCAATACGTGCCTTCAGAATATTGTAAAATTATTATAATAGTTTGATTATATATCAATTCATTCCGGAATTACTGATTGCATATAAATTACAATAATACGTCAATCGATTTATAAAATATTGCTGCATTTTTGTGAGAGTTTTTTACGATTATAAGTTACGATTATAAGTTACGATTATAAGAGATATGATTATTATATATATATCCTTGCCATATCATACTTTTTAGAATTAGGTTGTTGATTGGTGAAATTAAATATTTGAAATGTATTTAGATATAATTTATCGGTAATCAAAACAGTTGTCTCTTGTAGGCTAAAAAAAATATGAGATAGTGATAAAATCTTTTATGATGGAAAGAAAATTACTAACAACTTTTAAAAATAACAAGTTAATTACACGTCATATTAAAACAAAGACACATGTAATACATGAAGCAACTGTTGAACTAATTAAGAAAATCAAAATAAACGTCTTTCATAAAAGTTTTAACGAATAATTTTCATTAAAAGTTAATTACTCATAAATGTAAATAAAATTCAAAGTATATTAACATTTTCTGAGAAAAATGTTGAATTTTTTTATGAATTTATGTAGAGGTAATTATACTTTTTAAATTTACTAATTATTCTTTGAGAAGAGTTATTGTGTCTTTAAAGGTATTTCAGCAACAATAAAATTGAATAACTGATTTTTGTTTACAGATTACTTCATTTTTTTCGTAATTTTATTTTATGCATATATGTGTTACGTAGATAAAATACACAACGATGCGTTAAAATTAAGTTTTTAAAATTAAAATATTTAATTTAAATTAACACAATGTTTTTATTCAAAAAATATTCTAATTTAGACTTAAAACTCTAACATGGAACATGTTCAAGTGTTAGACAGATTTTGAATGAAATGGGAAAAATTCAAGCAATAAAAGGGATAAAAAGTCTTGACTGTAATATTGAAATCATTTTGCTTTATAGCATGACAAAAAAAAAGATAGAAATTTTTTAAAAAATTTTCAAAAGCCCGAGACAAAAAATGTCTGTCTTCAAATTTCCAACAAAATTCGAATAATATCCAGTTATTTCTTGAATTATTGATAAAACTCAAAATTAATAAAACATTTAAAAATAACTATTTTTTGAGTTTTACCTTAGTTTTTTTTTAAAACTTAGTATGGAGTTTTTTTTAAATGTGTAATATAGTTAGAATGTATTTTTGAAAATTAAATTCATTAGGGATGAAAGTAAACCCGACAGAGTAGCACAAACACATATTACAAACATACATAAAAACATTCTACTTCATGCATTAGATTCTGTTCACTACACTGAAAAAAGGATTTTATGAAACATAATAAAACTTTGTATTTGTAGAACGGCTAAAATAATATACAGAGAAAAAAAAAGGAAATCCCTAAGGTTGAATGATTATTTATTAATGATTTCATGATGATGATGTTGTATCCATGACGGATCGAATCAGACAGTACCATAGCCTAGGTCAGGGGTGTCCAACCCAAATGATCATGAGGGCCACTTCGGAAAAACATAATCTCCCGGGCCGCACATAAAAATATGTACCTTTATATCAGATTTGGAAGGAAAAAAAAGCATTTATTGGAGTGAAAATTTAATACAGAATGAATTATTATTATTGTTTTCATTATTTTTCATGTATATAGACATAGATAATATAATAATGTTTATATAATATAATAATGTAATAATCAAATAATGTTTAAAATACTACAGTTGCCATTTTCTTGAAAATTACGGTGTTCCTATTGAATTGATCTTTCGTTACTCATTCTTGAAATTTGATAGTACTGTCATTCGCGCGCAAACGATTAAGTATACACTATCCTTCATCTTAACCGTCCTGAATATTTTTTTAAACATTAAAAAACATCTCTGACTGCCTCTTGCTTTTTGGGCACTCCAAACAGAAAAGGAAGGAGAAACGAAAGTCGCACACACAGAATCATATACCATCCATAGTAAAGGATATGCCTAATGCAATTCAAAATTTATTAAAAAAGTAATTTACTACAGTAAAATCAATGTAACTGTTTGATAAAATACTCTCAAAAAGGATTTATTTTAAAACAAGAACAGGTAACAGGCAAATACATGAAAAAAATTTTAAAATCTGCTATTTAAAAATTTTTTAAAAAGAGTCGGTGGACCGCAACTTACGTACTGGCGGGCCACATGCGGTCTGCGTGTTGGACACCCCTGGCCTAGGTGACTGTTCTGGCAATATGTTCAATACTATTCACAGAGAGGTTTTTTGACGAACACAGGACCCTGATTTCTTGTAGAGTAGCAAGAATAACTGGACAGTCAAAAATATGAGAAAACGCTAGCTCTGTATTTGCACAGTTATCACAATTCCTATCAATTCTTCTACCATCCCTATCATTCATCTGTAATGCTTTATTTTTAGCGTGGCAAGAATCTTTGTTACACAAGGCGGTCTCCAGTTGTATTACTGAGTTGATGCTTTTCAGGAATTGATTTCTCTCTCAATTTGAAATGTGCGACAACATTTGTGTTTAATAAGGTAACATTTACAAAGTTGTCCTCATTAAGATTTCCAGCCTCTTTCGCCAGTTTATACGTATTTTTATTGCTTGTAATGTCAACATGTGCGGGCAACCATTAGAGAAAGCAGACTTTATTGCTTTCTCAAATGGTTATCCAATGGTTAAGGATTTAAGTAAGCGAAAAGGCAAAAAGTTAAGAGATATTAATTACAAAAATATAGAAAAGTGGCCTTGTAATTGAAAATACGTACTGAGCTGCACTTTTGAAAATATTACTAGTTTTCGGTCGTCTACTATTTCATGCAGTAATCGATAATTGTATGAGAAGTTATGTTAAACCAACTAGCAATAATGCATTATAGTCGTTTTTCGTAGTCTCAATTATCCGTTTGAAAAAGTTTAGTCTTGAGAGATTATTGTGAGTTTTACATGCATTTTTTGGTCCATGTCTCATAAAATCATAAATCAATAAGAAATGCAATCATTTATTTGGTCCTTCACTTAGTTGTACTTCTATTGGAAGCTTGGTAAAATCCTAGTTTAGTTCACACCTTTGGCGATGGAGGATAAAAGAATATTGCCGAATTGTGCCAACAACTCGGTTTTCTCTATTACATTTATATCTAATACGGCAACAAAATAATTCGTTAAGTTGGTGATAAATAAACGTGTGAACGGAAATAGGATCCAACTTGGGAATTTATTCCTATTATACATGTGATTTTTCAAAATGTTGTAAGTATGATTTTCTTTTCTATCAAATCTAATTCTTCCATCGAATATTTATTAATTCCTATATTTGCTAATGTAAATAGCTAAAGTGAGTAAACTGCATTTTCCATCTTAGTACTTAAAAGCGTTCTTAAATATAATCAAAAAAGAAATTGATAATTCAAATTGCACCAATGATTACCACCACCATTACAATATGCATTAAGATTATTTAACATTAAACTCAATTATCTTGAATTTACAACAATCTCATGTCCTCGAATTACATTCATTTGTAACGTTAATAATCTTGCCATTTTCTTCAGAAGTTCTTTTAAAATATTCCCTTTACCGTAAGTTGAGAATTATTGTTATTTATTTCTGAAGCTGAACTAAATATGGAAATTGTTTCTGTTTTTATCATGTTCCTTGTATGGTGCATTTTTTCCAGCAATTTCAGAAGCACACAATTTAAAAATTAAATTAAAACAGCTTAATATTTACTTTTTGGTTGGTTCAAATGATTTTCTTTCATGACATGATAAACAACAATAAGAAGATTAATTTTCATATTAATCTTATTAAGGTATATTGCTTAAACTTATTGTGATGTACACTGATGTCCAAAGTTAAGGTCACAAACACATTCTCCATAATTTAAAATTGCTATTAGTGAAATTGATAAAATTAATGTATTATATATTAAAAAAGAATAATTATAGCATAATGCTATCCACCAGTTTGGAATAGTGGGAGTTTTGTAGAACAATGTGGAGTTCGTCCCCTTAAACATCTGAAAATTTTGCTGCAGTGCTGTGATTATTTCATTAAAATTTGCAAGCTCGTTTGTTTACATTTAGAAGAATTTTTCATAATCATTTAAATGTACAACTTTTTTGTTAGGTTTGAAGATAGGGGATCCATGGTTACAAATGGCGCGGAAATGAAGTCCAGGTTTTAAAATCAATTCCGTCCAAATGGCACTATTACATAGAAAGCACGGGGAAGGACGTTAAAGAAGTTTTTTTTTTTTTAATTTTGAAAAATCCGGATCCTTTCCAGAATATCTAAACTATGCTTACTTAACCCAAATTTACAAAACTGCGTAGTTATTAATTTAAACAAGTCAAACGAAAAAAGGATGCAGATTAAGTTGAATGGAGAAGTTAATGTATATCGAATTCAATCTGAAGTCGAAGCAATTAAAACACATAGTATCAAATACAAGGACATCACGTTTTACTTTAAAGCATATCATGAAATAATATCGTATAATTTTTCTCCATATTTCTAATTAACTTCTTTAAAAAAGAATAAAAATGTTTTTATCATTACATAACCAACAATTTTTACCTTGGATAGTTACATTTTTAGTTAGCTTAACGAAGCTACTGCATAAACATAAATGAAGGAAAAATGCTTCGATCATCACATATCACGTCATTGTGTACGCAATATATTGAGAAATTGGGAATTATCAATCAAAATATTTTTCTCTATTCTTCAAATATAACTATAAAAAAGAGTTACGAGCAACATAAAATCACAGCGGGGGAATTTTGGAATAACACTTTCACGTTATGATGAAGCGCTTTTTATGTGACGAAGCTAATAAAAATGTATCATTATAAGGTGCAACCAATGTTTTGTAAGGATATGTAAATAATATTCGTTAAGGTCTGAGTTTGTTTTTTAGGATCACCCACAGAGAAGAAAATTTTAAAACCTTGCAAGTTTCCTGTTATTCTCAAGTTTGCATGTGATATAATCAACCAACTGTGCAAGATTTGTATCTTAAAGAGTTTTGTACAATTACTTGATACGTACAGTATTTAGGTGTTTCTGATAAGAAATGTTTTAATCTAGTGAGGCTTTTTAGTAAAAAAAAAAATCTCCCAAATATATGAATAGACGTATTGCGACATGGCCATCTGTCGATAGCTATGTCTTGGGGTTTCCGCGTAAGTTAGAGGTGTGGGATTATCGGAAGGATATATGAGACATTCTATAATTCTTAATATGACTTTTATTAAGAATTTAACTTAAATTACTTAGATAACGAACAAACTTATATTAAGTGAGAATAAATCAAAGTACGGCCGTTTAACTAACTCAGATCGCGCAATTAGATCACTTATCAATATAAATATCTTATATCTGCCTAATCTCGATCTCAATATTATACTAGCGTTCAGAATATAATCCTCCTACCTTGGTTGAATACTCAAAGGTTCAATTAACTTCAGATATTCAGAGTGCAATAGTATGCACCTTGTACGACTGGCGGGATCTCCGTGATTCCTTGGTAGGCCGTCTAATTACACTTCCACCTTTTCCGAACTAAGCTTTCTCTAAATTGCCATTCCTGCTCACTAAACTTTCTATCCTTTTTAAGGTTATCTTATTTGCATTTTTGCTTCGTTTTTACTTCTTGGATTTGGGTTGGAAAAGTTTTGCCATTAATCGTGGCCGTCAAAGAACGTAGGAGTTATGTTAGAAGAAGAACGCGAGAGATGTCACAGTATTTTAATTCATTCCAAAATAAAAATTAATTGGTCTTTCATCAAAATTTTGCAAATTCATAGTAATATGCTCTTCTTTCTAGTTTTAAGAAAGTGCTTTAAATACACTTATGTCCATAAATTAAGGGTAATACAAGTTCAGGCAAAGAAAAGGCCAGAAACAAAACAAATGTGATTTATTTGTAAAGTCTTTTTACTAAACAAATGTAAAGAGCAAAAAAGAGGCTGTATGTTTGATATCATTAATAAAAATTGCGATTTTTGCTTCCCGAAACAAATTTAAAAAAAAACCTACTTACAAAAACCAATATTTCATGCTTGGTATCATGGTTAACACATAGTATGTCTCCCAGACGATGCAATACAATCCGTACAACACCCAGGTATGCTGAATATCAAATTATTGATCTGATCTAGGGGAACATTGCATCAATCTCATCAAGCAATGTTCTCTGAAGTACCAGTAAACGTGTAGGAGGTGGCTGACGGACTGCAACTCGTCGACCAGGTATGTCCCACACATGCTCTACTGGATTCAAGTCCAGTGAGAATGCTGGCTAGTCCATGCGGGTGATATCCTCTGATTGAAGGTATTCGTTTTTGATGCTTGCACGGTGAGGACGGGCATTGTCATCCATAAACACCAATTCTGCACTCATGGTACCCCAAAACAAACGCACATGTTGTTCCAGAATGTCGTCCCGATAGATTTGGTTTGTCGTGGTTTCAATTTAAGCATGCAGATCAGTTATGGAATCCAGAACAATCCCCACCACCACAAACGAGCAATCCTGCAACACCAAAACGGGGTCGTTCGATGATGGTGGTAACGGGTATCTGGTACTCTCCGTATGAAAGTCCGGTGAGAATCAGACTGCAAGCTAAACCTGGACTTGTCAGAAAACATCACACAAGCCCACTGTTGCGGTGCCCACATTGCATGCTTTCTACTCCAGTTGAGTTGAGTTGAGTTTGGTGTTTTATAGCGCAAGAGCCAGTTTTGGCTATACTGCGCCAAACATTCATAGGTTTGTGGTCTGGACGGGAAAAGAAGAAATTGGATGACAAGAGGGAGGGTTGAAAATAGAGAAGGATCACTGGGGTACCCCGGGGTCGTGACACCTATGTTTACCAAAGATAGTAAACCCCTTGGGAAAAGGAAAAGATCACTAGGGTACCTCGGGATTGTGACACCCGTACCCACCTAAAGAAGGTGAGCCCCCTGAGGGGAGATTTCTACTCCAGATTAAGAGCAGGCGACAGTGGGTTTAGTAAGTGGAACACATCTGACAAGTCTACGAGCATAAAGATCAATCTGCCCTAAACGTCTGTACTCAGTCTGCCTTGAAACTGTCGTGCCAGTGGCTGAAGAGAGCTGACGAGACAGATCTGATGCTATGCTCCATCTGTTTCTTTTGGAAGTAACTGCCAAATACCAGTCCTCATTCATCATTCGTTTTTTTTCTTTTTTTTCCCCTTCCAAATTTCGATAATTTTTCAAAAAGCAAAATCATACAATTACGTCACGAAAGGACAGGAAGGAATACGCAGAAATCAAATTCAAAATCTTTTGAAATTTCTACTGTCCATCAGTTTGAGGAGCATTTTCCTCTTTTTCCGCTTGTTCTATGCATTTACAATTTCACAGCCACAGTAGATAAATGGCCAAGTTTCCAGTGCTGTTTCTATCATATCATGGGCTTAAGTTCTAATATCAATTAAGCTTTCTTGTATAGTGGAGCTGATGGGTATTAAATTTGTCGAAACTTCCCGCTGAGATGCTGTGGAAATTTTGGAGAATAAGGTCCAGATCTGGTGTCATCCTTTTCACTTCTCTGTGGTTTAAAATTAACTCTCGTGTTTCTAAAAGTGGTTTTAGTTAACAATCAATCAAGATCTTTCTACTTTCCCTCGCATTAATCTTAATTTGTAAATATGGACAAGAGTTAAAACAGTATTATCGGCATACCACAGTTTTAGATTGATGCAATTAGTAAAATAACTGCATAAAATCTAGTTATTTCCAAACTTTTTAATCTCCCAATAAATATCACCTTGAGAAATAAAAGAAGCTGTTGTACGTTTAATTTAACTGGGCCTCAAACTCCTTACCTAAGGTACTGTAGATATTAAGAGAAAAGACAAGATAATTGAAGTATTTTTCTCTTCATTAGACAGAAAGCAAAAAATGTGACTTTCTGTATTAGATACTTTGGTGTGTTTTTAAGACTTTCATGATGATTGACTCTATTCTAGAGGTCAGTGATGAACTGAATGCAGTTTAGCTTGACATCTATTAAACTTGAATTTGGTAAGCTCTTGAATCTTTATTAAATGTACGCCCTACACTCCAAAAGTTAAGATTCGACCTATTTTTTGAGTTTAATTTAAAAATGAAACAAAACAACAACAAAATCAAAAACAAATAAAAAAAATTGGAAGAATCATGCATTAAGCATTTTTTATTGAATGCGACTCATATATTTGCATGTTTAATACAAATATACACTGGTGTGCAAAACTTAAGCAACAGGTGGGTTTATTGCCATAACTTCACGAAAAATCATCTGAGAGACATGAAATTCTGAAATGAGGGAGAGTATTATGTACGTAAAGGATGACGAAAGCATCGGCGCTGAAAAAGGAATACAACGCATACGGTATGGAATCAAACAAAAACAAGCTTTATTGAACGCATAGTATCGTGACTCATGATTGTCTATCCAACAGGAAGAACAACAAGCAGATGTTCCTTAATATGGTATATGCCCTCCCCTTACTACAATGGTTGCTTTGCACCGTCTCCGCATACTCAGAACCAGCTGGTGCAACATTTCTTGAGGTAGGAGTGCCCATTCCTCAATCAACATCTGTTTGAGTTGTTGGTTGTACTCCGGATGATGTGAGCGTGTGGCAATACGTCTCCCCAAAGCATCCCACACATGTTCGATGGGATTTAAATCTGGGGAGCACGCTGGCCAATCCATTCGAGTGATATCTTCACTTTCCAGCAGCTCCTCAACAGCAAGAGTGCGATGTGGCAGTGCATTGTCATCCATAAAGATGAAGTCTGGGCCAATGGCACCTCGGAAAAGATGCAGATGGGGAAGAAGTACCTCCTCACAATAGCGATCCCCGGTTACAGACCCTCTGTCGAAAATG
>BMAV01013901.1:70146-80304 GCA_019973955.1 Trichonephila inaurata madagascariensis
GCCCCCCCCCCAAAAGCGAGGGGGGAGCTGGGTATACGTTATGCCACTGCCTTCCCCCCTGAAAAAATTCCTGTGTGTGCTACCGTGAACAATTATTTATAAAAATGCCTATCCTTAGATCAAATTCTAGTTATGTTTGGTTTAATCTATTTACAACTACAATATGGATCTAAGACTTTTTTTTAATAAAAATATGCAACGAATATACAAAAAAATTGAAACTGTAAAATAATACTTCAAAAATAGCATTCGAAAGTTATTTCTTAAAAAAAAAAAAGTGTACAAAATTACTTCTAAAAAATAAAATTAAAAAAATTAAAATATATATAATTTCAAATATAACGAATTCTCTAAATAAATTTTCGTTTTCTTGCCATAAGTCTATAATAGCTTAATATATAAAAGGGTACATACATATATACACATATATATTCGAATATTACTCTATTACTTCGTCTATTTATAGCAAAAATTAAAAATCTATTTTACATTAGAGGGGAAAAAATTAAACATTAATTGAATACTTTGATTTTTAAGGCACTCATATATGTACGAGGGAGGGGAGGTCCCCACTAATAACCAAAATCAGACTGTTATGCATGCATGCTTTGTAATTATGAGTTGTTCTGTGAGTTGGTGTTAGTTGGGGGTCTCTTGTGACCGTTAGTGGGCTGGCGTCAGTCTAAGTGGATTATTTGTGGTGCTCTGTTGTGTGCGTTCTATTTTCAACCCTTTGGCGATTAGTGGATTTACCGAATCCCTCGAATGAATCACCGAAACATCCCAACTTGTAGGCGTTTCTAGAAGTACGATGTCTAAAGTTGTAACAGCATACACATAGCGTGGCAAGATAAGCTCGACAATACAAAATAGTGAGCGGAAAGCGAAGCTCAGAGAAAGAGACCGATAGCTATTGAAGCGAATTCTAATGTCTAAAAAGAGAACAACTGCAGTAAAAGTGACTGCAGAGCTCAATCAGCAGCTGGATTCTACACCAAAAGGAAACTTCATAAGCATAACATTTATGGCGGAGCAGCAATTCCCAAGCCACTTGTCACAGATGTTAATGTCAAACGTCACCTACAGTGGTGTCACACTCGCAAAACCTAGTCGATGGATAATTGGAAGAAAGTAATATAATCTGACGAATGGTCTTTCATCCTTTTTCCTACAACAGGACGGGCGCACGTTTAGAGGACACCTGAACAAGCATATAATCTTGATCGTCTTCATCCACCTGTAAGGTACGGAGATGGATCTGAAGGAGGAAGGCTCGTTCTGGGTACCTTCCGTTCCGAAAGCGAGTACTTAACCAATCACGCCAAAACAATCTTCTTCGCGTGATGTTGGTACTAGTTCATATAGATATCACATCGCCACATACTCCCCTGCCAGTGTTTCGGCGAATAGGCGAACAAACGATACCATATTCGTGGCGAGCATGTAAGCAGTTGCGTCATTTGTGTGAGACGACTTTGAGAAGTAACGGCCTATTTGCGTCAATTTTTGACGGCTTAGTTGCTTTTGCAGTGGATAAATGGCGCCACGACTGCGACGCGTGAGGTTCCTTTGCATGGCCAGGGTCACCAATGATGGAGGGAAGGTTCGTTCTGGGTACCTTCCGTTTCGAACGCGGGTACTTAACCGATCACGCCAAAACGATAGCCTTCGCGTGATGTTGGTACTAGTTCATATAGATATCACACCGCTACAGATATATCATGATATGGGCAGCCGTGTCGTGGTTTTCTGCTGGACCAACCATAACCCTGAAAGGAAGAATCACTGGATAGAAATATAGAGAAATTTTGGCTGACAGGTCCATACCATGATGCAAACTGTTTTCTGCAAGAGATGGAATTTTCCAGGAGGGTAATACACCTATCCATGCATCGGAATTTGTCCAATCAGGGTTTGATGAACATGGAGTTAAACATCTATCTTGAAACGCACAGTCACCCGACGTCAATGTAATTGAACCGTTATGGTTTATTTTAGAGCGTTCAATACGGAATCGACATTCTCCAAGGCATCTCTGCCAGAATTTTTACAATATCTCCATAAAGAATGGTACCAAATTTCTCTAAACTCTATTCAGCACTTCTATGAATCGATTCCTAGGCGAATCCAAGCTGTATTTCACGCCAAAGGCAATCCTACACATACTAATAAAGGATTCTTTATAAATCTAAGATGTTTCCATTATTTTGATAATTACCTTTTTTTTTATATATGCTTGTAACTATACATTTTACCAGTTGTTAGATGAAAAGTTGTTGATAATTTTACTAATCTTCTTGCTACGATGTGTTTTATAGACAATATGTTCACATTTAAAAATGTGTTTTTGTAAAAATTTATTCAAATGAATATATCTGTAACAAAATGGTGTCGAGTTGATAATTTTGTTGTTTAAATTCCTTCATATTAACTTACAATCTCAAAATTTTTGGTACTTTTCCTTTTTTCTCCGGAAAGTATAATTTTATAGCTATGAATTTAAAAGTATCATGCTCATACCTTTGGACATATTGAACATACACTTTCCAAAGTAATTAAATTTCAATAATTTGTTTTGTTTTTTTTAAATGTAACTCGGGCTGTTTTAAATATCTGCTTAAAATAACCCTCAATTATTTTAAAATTAAACGAATAAAAGTTTTATTCTGTATTTTTATTACATTATAAAATGCATCGATAATTAATTTTCATTGACAACTTACCAAACAACAAACCAAAAAAAGAAATGCTCCGATACAAATGGACACAATGCTCCCAAAATAATTCTTAATGTTTTTTCTATGATTTTACAAACTAATACACTATCCTTTTTTAGAAAGAAACCGACCATAAAACTGTCATTGTGCATCCTGTTCAAATATAAATATTTATAACAGCTTCTCCGCAGCAAAAGCAGTGAGATCATACAGCATTCACCCAGATTAATTCACGTCTACTCAGACTCTTCGACTTGTACAAAAACAAGAGTGAAGAAAACACAGTAATTTATCTTCCTGGGAAAAGAACGACTTTTACTTCGTTCTATTTTATGCCACCTTTCTGCTCGAAGCTTGATTTTAGCGAACGCTGAAAGTGTTGAAATCTGTTGGTGGTAATACCTCCGCCCCATTTACCTCTCCCCTATGTCTCTCAATAACATTTGCAACCTACCGCATTTTTGAGACTGAGTCCAAGTTTAGATTTGTCTTTAATTTATTTTATTGGATGCTTGTGAGTAATGAATTTTTTTCAGTCCGTCACTCGAATTTATTTCCTCCCCTCACTAACTAAAATAAAATTAAGTTAGCGTTACCAAAATAGATTTGAAGTACATAGTTGAGAGTTTTAGTTGATGACTTTTAAAAAAAACAGATAGTTTTGCTAGAATTTACTTTTTTGAAAAAAAAAGCTACTGCGTAAATGAACCTTCCTTTCTCGCATTCAAAGTCTTTGTTAAAAATGTAGTGCTTAGAAAGTTATTAGCATTATAAATAATTAAATTTTTATTTAAGCATTAAGGGGTTCACCCATGTAAGATTCAAAAAACCAAAAAAATAAATAATAAATAAATAAATAAATAATTTTTTTTTTCTTTCTTAAGTTGCTTTTTTAATATGTCTAGAATAGGGGTGTCCAACACGCGGCCTGCCAGTACGTAAGTTGCGGCCCACCGACTCTTTTTTAAAAAAATTTTAAACATCAGTTTTTTAAAGTTTTTTTCATTTTGAAATTTATTTGAGGAGAAATTTATATATATATATATATATAAATCTACAATGTATTTGCTTGTTTTAAAATAAATCCTTTTTGATAGTAGAAATGTCCTTTAGATTAAAATAGATTTATATTTTATCAAACAGTTACATAATATATTACTTTTTTAATAAATTTCGAATTGCATTATGCATATCCTTTACTAAGAATGGTACACAATTCTCTGTGTGTGCGACTTTCGTTTCTCCTCCTCCTTTTCTGTTTGGAGTGTCCGAAAAAAGCAAAAGAGGCAGTCAGAGATGCTTTTTAAGGTTTAAAAAAATATATTCAGGACGGTTAAGATAAAGGGCAATGCATATATACTTAATCGTTTGCGAATGACAGCACAATCAAATTTTAACAATGTGTGAGTAACGAAAGATCCATTCAAAATTAAAACCTTAATTTTCAGGAAAATGGCAACTATAATATTTTAAACATTAGTTGATCAGTGCATTATGATATTATATAAAAATTATTATATTATCTATGTTTGTATACATGAAAATAATGAAAACAATAATAATAATTCATTCTGTATTAAATTTTCACTCCAATTAATGTTTTTTGTTTCCTAATCTGATATAAAGGTACATAATTTTATGTGCGGCACGCGAGATTATAATGTTTTTCCGAAGTGGCCCACAAGGTCATTTGGGTTGAACACCCCTGGTCTAGAATACGGTGGTAAAGTGATTTTTTTAAAAATTCAAACTCGAAGGCTAGGCCTATTGTGTACAGTGGGCTTGAAACCATTGACCATTCTACGCAGATATACGTTCCTGCAAGTATAGACAAGTTTGTAGAAGTTTAAAAGGAAATATCTATAGTTATTGAATATTTCGTGGAACTTATTTTAATCTTGGTTTTGTTTCGCAAAGCATCGCCGCGATTCAGGGTAAGTTAAGATTTTCATTCTTGTAATTCGACTTGAAACTCTTTAAACGTATTTTTCTCAAAACTGTGTTTTTCAAACTTTCCTCCATCATATCTTAAAAACGGTTTGACCAAATGACTTCAAATTTATAGGATAGACTCAGCACATATATACGCACCAAGTGGACTACGATCATTCCAAAATTTCCAATATTTCTATTTTTTATAACAAAAACATAACAAAAAAAACCAACAACATGAAATTCGAAACATTTTCTTTAGAAGTCTACTAAAAATCCAATTTTTGATATTTTCACTTGAGTATAGTCCATTTTGTGTATTTAAGCTTATAGATTAAAGCTCCATTAATTTCTTATATATATACATATATTTCAGGTAAGCCAGTCAGTCGGAATTGTGGACAAAGTGAGCGTCCATTTTTTCGAAGAGGGTGTGTTCAGAGCGCTATGACTCACGTTTTATTGGATATTTTTGGCTAAACATTTATTTAAATATTCTTAAAATACATATAAATAAATGATAAAAAAAACTTAAAGTTCTATTTTTTTACTGGTCGTCGAAAAAAAAAGTTCCCTAAAAATGCTTAAAAAACAGGTTATCACATGGGTGAACCCCCTTAAATAAATAAACATATTAAGTGCATCCTGATCAGATCTTCATTAAGATTTCGTGACCCTGGACATTAATATGGAATGAAACCGTTGTTGCTACATTAATAAGTAAATTCTTAAGGAAATTTTCAATCTAAAATAGGAGCAAATACATAGATTATAACATAAGTAGTATTAATATTAACACAAAAAACAAAACTAATATAACCTTATTTTCCACATTTTAATTTCTGTAAATTCCCTCAGTATTTTACTCACGGGGAACTCTTCGTTAAAATTTATTTGCTCTGAAATGTAAGATTAAGTTGCATAATCTTCTTTGTGATATTGTACATCTTAAGGTATCCGACTACGTTCGTAACCGTAATTTTGCAAAAACGTATAAATAAATAATATTCATGATATTTAGTGTCACTTAGATTCGAAAATGTATATAAAATTGTTTTAAGAATAGTATTACAATAAAAAATTATTTAAATACAATATTTTGACAAAAAATGTACATAGAATGACACATTTTCAAAATATTCTCCTTTTGTGAAAAATGCTTCTATTATAATAATATTTTGCCTGTATATATTTTAGACCTGTGTACAGAGGCTCAAGTAGAATTTTTGAAATATATAACTTAGAAGTGGGCTTATCCATGTTTTACGACAACAGAGGGGAGAAATTTTAAGAAAAAAACACCGATAATTATTTCAATTTGTGGTAACTGAAAATAATGTGAATTTTTCAAAAATCACAGTTGAGCCTCTGTGCAGAGGTCTGAGCTATATACAGGCAAAATATTAATACAATAGAAGCATTTTTTACAAAAGGAGAACATTTGGGAAAAAAAGTTATTCTAAGTTAATTTTTTGACAAAATATTGTATTTAAATAATTTTTTTTGTTATAATGTCCTTAATAAAACAATTTTATACATGTATTCTAATCTAAGTGACACTAAATATCATGAAAATTATCCATTTATGTGCTTTTTTAAAATCATGGTTCCGAACGTAGTCGGATACCTTAAATGATATTTTGGTGTTTTAAATTTCGAAAAACTACTTCCAGCCTCAGAAGTTTTTATAAGAATAATTATGTCTAAAGAAGCTTAGGTCTCACGTTTCGACCTTATTAATAAAATGATACTCTGTTATAAAATGTCTTGATTTGAATTTCCAAGTAAAATTGAATAATGTTTATACAATGAAAACTTCTATGCTTCAAGATGTGATTTCTCAGTGCATAAGGGTAGACTATACTATTCATTGTGTTAATAGAGTTTTTATAGGAAAAAAAATAATCACCGATTTTTTTTTAAATATAAAGAAGACAAAAAACATGATTACAGATCGCATTCAGTTAAACAGCGTTTCTGAAGCGTACCTAATAATCCTCTAGAATACAGGCATTAAAAATTAATGGAAAATAAATTTAACAAATTTGTGAATCTCCTACTAAGGCGGTGGTCCGAGCACATGTTCAGTATCCAACGTTCAATTGATTGATTGATTGAATATTAACATCGCAATGTTCAGTTACACGAGGGTTTTTCGCGACGGACCACGTAATTTTGTACCATGGTCAAGTGACGTGGACAGTGGTGCACACAAGAGGGGTCCTGGGGGTCCGGACCCCCCCAAAGCCCTTGATTTTTTTCCGATTGATTATAATTCTAAGTATACAGTACGTAAAATTTAATTAAGTATTTGTTATTAATGATTAATTTTATTAATTAATACTAATTATTTATTCAATAATTAGTTTTTTACTGTGTTTTGTTCCCGAAAATCAAAAAAATCAAAAGGAGCCTGATACAAGATTGGTGAACTTTCGACCCTGGGCCCCCGCGCGGGGAAAAATTTCTGCGTGCGCTACTGGACGTGGACAACACCTGAGCTGGCACCCCCCTCACCTAACTACTACACCACACCAACGGGAGGAGGTTTCAGCTCTCGACAGATTTAACGTGCATCTCTGCCCTACACGGCGGGTCTTTAGTGGTACTGGGTTCGATCTCGTGGCAAGGCAAGCCACGATCCGATACCCATACCACTCGGCCACCACTGCCACATTCAACTTTCAGAACACTGCTGAACTTAAATATCATACCTTCAAATTCAAAATTGAATATATGTAATTTTTGAAAGGAGTAGCAGTTGAGCACACATAAGAATTTTTCAAGTGGGGAACCTAGGGTCGAAAGTCCACCATTCTCGTATCATACACCAATACGCCGCCAGGAATATTCTTTTGATTTTGTCCGTTGTCGGGAAAGAAAAACAGTAAAAAATAAGTTATTTGATAAATAATTAACATTAATTAATAAAATTATTATTAATAACAAATACTTAATTAACGTTCTGTATACATAGAATTACAATCAATCGGGGAAAAAAACCCAAGAGTGATGGACCCCCTTCCCTTATGTGCACCACTGAGCAGGTATAAATACTTTCTTCTCTCACACACACACACACAAATCTTACAATATTCATACAACATGATGTAATTATTATATATTCTTAAAAAATACTTCTCAGTATCGCGTATTTATATTAATTAAGTTCAACAACTTATTAAAATAAAAAAAAATCAGTTTGATTATAGCATTAAAAAGCAAATAAATGCATAAACTGTTAAAGTATGGAAAATTCTCGCTCCTCTCTAAGTATCGGGAGTCAAAATCAAAGTGTATCTTATTGACTGATTACTTACTATTGGAGACTCGAGCAACGGAGCAACACGAGGGCTATTGACTTACTTATTTACTTACTCGGGAGAATCGAGACGGACACTGTAACTTTGAGCCACGGTCAAGTGTGACAAGGGCGACACCTGAACTAGCACTTCATTCTCAAAATTTTACTCAAGATCAACATAAAGAGTTTGAGATTCGACAAAAATGGCGTGCATTATTTCCTATACACAGCAAGACTTCAATGGCACAAGGACGCGAACCTCAGACGCGACAGAAAGTAGGCTAGGAGGTCTCGTCCATGACACCTAAGCCACAAGTGACTATGCATATCTTGACAAATCTTGACCATGACAAATCTTGTATATTGGAATATCTTATGATTTAAATCAGAGGTTCCCAAACATTTTTGTCTCATAGACCCCTTGCCATGTTTTCTGGTTTGTGGTAGACCCCTGCTTATCTAATATTGAATTTTTGCAAATTTATCAACTTAAATGTGTTTTTTTACAGCTCGTATAGACCAACTTTAAAAAATTTAAATTTCTAACTGTAGTGAAGTAAAGAGTGATTAAAATTTAAGAAACACATGTCAATTAATTAAATAAAAATTAAATTAATATTATATATTAGATAAAACTGAACAGCAAACAAATGCTTTTAATGAGAAGGATGAATCTGATGCTTCAATAACAAATTTTCAACATTTGGTACCAGTCTTGTCAGGTTTAACTCTAAAACTCCTTGGTAAGTAGTGTCCAGTCTTTTTGTTGTTTTTTTCTCTTTCTCTCTTTAGATTAGCAAACGCGCTGAAATTCTTTCTCATAAGAAAAAGCAATTTAAAATGTTCTCAAGATATTTCATAATTCGGGATAAATAACAGGTGTAGCGCTGTACTGATGGTCCTTGTTTTAATATGACTTATTCTGCCACCTTGAAAGTGCAAATTAAACTCATTAAATTTAGTAAATAAATCTATTAAATAGGTAAAATCTGGTTTCCACTTAATTTAATTTTCTTTAAAGTCACGATATGGTTTAATGTGAGCCACTATCGTAGACCCCACCTTCACTTCTCATGGACTCCCAAATTATTTCGTTGCTGACGTGGACCCCTTGCAGGTTGTCATAGACCCCTGGGGGGTCTATATAGACCACTTTGGGAATCACTGATTTAAATGATCATGTAAAATGAAAAATATATTAGGCAACCATACCAGTATACATTGTTGGGTATAAGTCATAAATGAATTAATTTTAATATTATTTTAATTAATAGTAAGCAAATTTCTGGTAATGAACAAACTAGTTCAGTGATTCTTAAACTGTGGTCCGCGGATTCCTGTGGGTCCCCAACGCCTTTCTAGGACGTCCACGAATTCTGTAGAATTAAGTAGGGTTTAACAAACTCTAGACCCGTTCTGAAACTCTAGGTGGCAACGCGGACTGATCCGAAGCACTCCACTTGCTCGAGTGCCACGCTAGAAGTCATTCAGTGCTTACTTCTCGACGAGAGAGGTCATTTTTGCTCCGCCCGTGAGCGTAGTGTGGAGATAAGAAGAAAATGATTTCCTCTCGACGAGAGAGGCTGTATTTTTTGCTCCACCAGCAAACATAGTTTGGATTTGGGAAATCTACAAGCGAGTTTTGAGTTAAAGTTTTTGCCTCTTGTCTGAGGAAAATGGGTTGGATGCCACACCGACTTGCTTTATTTCTCTACAAGTGTCATCAACTCGGGATATTTACGATTTTTACTTAAAATATGTACAAAATGTAAATTTTTTGTGTATGCGAGTGTCCTATGTGTAAATAAACGATAAAGAAAAAAATCATTCACGAGTCATCATTCAACTCTAGGACATTATAAGGGCCACCGAAGTGAAAAAAAATTCTGTATAAATGACAGAGGCAGTTTTTGGATTATTGAGGAACCTTTAAATCCCTCAGCCATGTGTTGGGAGCAGTAGCGCACACAGAAATTTTTCAAGGGGGAGGTCCGGGGTTGAAAGTTCACCATTCTCGTATCATGCTTCTTTCGATTTTGTTGATTTTCGGGAACAAAAATCAGTAAAAACTAATTATTGAATAAATAATTAGCATTAATTAATAAAATTAATCATTAATAACAAATATTTAATTAAATTTTACGTACTATATACTTAGAATTATAATCAATCGGAAAAAAGTCAAGGGTTTTAGGGGGGGGGGGA
>BMAV01013901.1:80404-94130 GCA_019973955.1 Trichonephila inaurata madagascariensis
CAATTGAAAGTTTTAGAACCACCGCACTTGTCACTACTGTCACTAATTGGCAAAATCGAAACGATAAATATAATACTGGCGAATGGGATTTAATAAAAATAAGCACAAATCTCACAATATCAAAACTGAAAAAGATCACAAATCATTTGAAAAAGTTGTTAATAAGCATTTATTAAAGGGAATCTAAAGATTATAAATTAAATTGATATTTGATACATACATATTTCTTTGTCTATTTCATTAAACTGCTACATTTCGCGAAAATCATTTTTATTGTTCCTTTTGCAATCTTCAGAAAGATCTCTATAACTCAGTCTACAACATTTTGTAGTAAAAAAAAAAATAGTAAAGTTTTCTTCCTTATTTCATAATTGTTTAATATTTTTTTCATGTTTTAATCTCAGCGTACAACAATTCTTTACTTTTCTCAGCATACGTACGAAATATATCAAAATCATACGCTTTGCTTCCAAATACACTATTAATAAGCATTTTCAAAAACCTATTTTCATTCCTAAGAATATTTAGTACCATTCCTCCTTCTGTAAAAAGTTCAGCACATGTGTCGTGACAAAACACGTTTTCCTTACTATCAGACTTCTTTGCAAAATATTTACTAAGTTTCTTAAGTCTTTTATATTTATACATCATCATTTTAATTTGTGTTACTATTTTCCAAAGTTGGGAATAACTGTTCAACAACTGCTCGGTTTGGTGGTGAATATTGTCCAGTAAACCGTAAACCTGCTCAGTTTTTTCAGAAATCCTTTTTTCTATGGATTCGAATGAAGAAGCAAGTTTTTCACGTTCACTTCTTGAATCTGAATGTATAAATTCATTTACGACTTGTTCCTGATTCTCATCTACTGTATTCAGTGAAAAAGAGTAATTTCTCGTTATACTTTGAGAAGAATCTGGATACAGTTCTTTAAATTCATCCACTTGTTCTTTCAGTGCTTCTGTGTTGATCTTTTCAATATCTGGATCTATGAATTCATATTGTGAAGTACTAACTCCATCAAATGTGTCCGTAGATATTGAAGTTCTGCTGCTTTTGCTATTAGCAACTTCTTTGGGTAGAGAAATTCTTAATTTAAGATCTGAGTAAAATTCTTCGAAGTTGAATATTAAATCACTCAAAGAACTGCAGAATTCCATTTTCTTTTCATATTCTTCTTCCATTTCATACAAATTTTCCTTCAAATCGCTCAGACCAAAAGTAAAATTAAGCTCCGATATGACTGTTGAACAAAGAAATTTCTCCTCGTCATTTTTCTGATTTTCTAAAGTTTCTTTTGTAACATTTAATGTATTCTGCTGAGAAACAGATTCATTTTTAAGTTCAGCGATTTTATGCAACAGATTGTTTCCTTTTATCTCTTCTTCTTCTAAAGATCTTCTTAAATCGTGTTTATCTTTCAAGCAGTGCTTCATTCTCTTTTCCATTTCTCGTAATCGATGTATGAGAGAGTTGTTAGGAGTTTTCGGCCTTTGGCTTAGTTCTTCTCGAATAGAGTTTATTTGCTGTTCCATTTCTTCATTTCTGTAATGAAAGTTAGTTTTAACAAAGTTCCTTTTAAGTTTAATTTAAGCAGTCCGTCTGCGTTCGGAACCGTGATTTTGCAAAAGCGTATTACTGGATAATATTTATGATATTTAGTGTCACTTAGATTAGAAAATGTATATAAAATTGTTTTAAGAATATTATTACAATAAAAAATTATTTAAGTACAATATTTTGACAAAAAATGAACATAGAATGACCCATTTTCAAAATATTCTCCTTTTGTGAAGAATGCTTCTATTATATATTAATAGTTTGCATGTATATAGCTCAGACCTCTGTATAGAGGCTGAACTAGAATTTTTGAAATATATAACTTAGAAGTGGGTTTATCCATATTTTACAACAAAAGAGGGGAGAAATTTTAAGAAAAGAAAAAACGCCGATAATTATTTCAATTGGTTGTTACTCTGAAAAAAATGTGAATTTTTCAAAAAAAAAAAAAAAAATATTTCAAACTCTCTGGAGAAGTCTTTACTTTATATAAACAAAATATTATTATTTTGGAAGCATTTTTTATAAAAAAGAGAGCATTTTGAAAAAAGGTTATTCTAAGTTAATTTTTTGCCAAAATATTGTATTTAAATATTTTTTTTTTGTCCTTAAAACAATTTTATACGTGTATTCTAAGTGACTCTAAATATCATGAAAATTATCCATTTATGCGCTTTTTTAAAATAACGGTTCCGAACGTAGTCGGATACTTTAAGGTTATTAAAATAAAATCAGAAAGTTTAAACATATGAGGCTTACAGATAACTCACTACAATCTAGGAAAATTTTTTTAAAGTTTGAGTTTAAATTTCCTCGGTTAGTAGTGCCCAGTCTTTTTCTTTCTTTCTTTCTTTTTTTTTTCCTTTTTTATTTTGGAGATTGAGAACCACATTGAAACTCCTTCTCTTTCTAGGAAAAGCAATTAAAAATTTTCTCCCTTCGTAATTCTGGTTAAATAACAGGTATGTCTTTTTAAAGCTAAAATTGCCGACATCCGTTTCTAAATTTTACTTTAGGATCTCCGCTACTGCCTATTCCGATCAATTCCTCTTCTGAAGTGACATTTTTTTTTCAATGTGATCATATGAATTCATTTCCTACTGTGGTAATTACCATAGTCAATGCATTCTCAAACCGAGTTTCAAAACCTGAATAAAGAGCATCGAAACGTTAAACGTAGGTTAAAACGTCATTTTCTTCGCAGATTGTCTGTGGCCAACTGGGAAAATTTGTGATGTCCAATATCATACTTCTTTAACTTAATTCTGACAAGAAACTCTGAATCACACAAACACACAATGGTCCTTCTTTTAATAAATTGTATGCTGTCACATTATAATGGCAAACTAACCTCATTAAATTTAGTAAATAAATCTGTTAAGGTATCCGACTACGTTCGGAACCGTGATTTTGCAAAAGAGTATAAATGGATAATATTTATGATAGCTAGTATCACTTAGATTAGAAAATGTATATAAAATTGTTTTAAGAATAGTATTACAATAAAAAATAGTTTAAGTACAATATTTTGACAAAAAAAAGAACATAGAATTATCCATTTTCAAAATATTCTCCTTTTGCAAAAAATGCTTCTATTACAAAAATATTTTGCCTGTATATAGCTCAGATCTCTGTACAGAGGCTCGACTAGAATTTTTGAAATATATAACTTAGAAGTGGATTTATCCATGCTTTCCGACAAAGGAGGGGAAAAATTTTAAGAAAAAAATGCCGATATATATTTCAAATGGTTGTAACTCTGAAAACAATGTGAATTTTTCAAAAATCATAGTTAAGCCTCTGTACAGAGGTCTGAGCTATATACAGGCAAAATATTATTATAATAGAAGCATTTTTCACAAAAGAAGAACATTTGGAAAAAAAAGGTTGTTCTAAGTTAATTTTTAGCTGAAATATTGTATTTAAATAATTTTTTTTTGTGTGCAAAATGTCCTTAAAACAATTTTATACATGTATTATAATGTAAGTGACACTAAATATCATAAAAATTTCCCATTTATGCTCCTTTTTAAAATCACGGTTCCGAACGTAGTCGATACCTTAAATGGGTAAAATTTGGTCTCCAGTTGATTAAATTTTCTTTTAAAATTAAAATCACGATCTGGTTTAATTAGAGCCTTTATCGTAGACCCCCATTTACACCTGATGGACCCTCAAATTATTTTTTTACTGTCGTTGACCCCTTGCAGGTCGTCATAGAGCCCTTGGGAACTATGTAGTCTACTTTGGGAATCATTGCATTAGACGATAGCTGTCTCAGAGAGGTTCCCAGCAGATTAGATGCTAATACTAGAGCTTTGAAAATAGCTTCTACAAGCACTGACCGAAATAACAACAATTTAACTAGAATTGAACAAACACCTAAATGTATGAAAAAATGGTACTTATTATACTGTCGACCAGTGTCGTCAAATCAAAAGACGTTGCAAAAGGCCACGATATACAGTCAATAGTGGAACAAACGCTCTCGCGTAAATTCGAACACAATAATAATGAGGACAGCATTTGGCAACATTTTTTGAATTAGCGACGTCTTTTGATTCAGCGAAATTGGGTGATAGTATAATATGTAAGTACCGAAAAAACTAATAGGAAAAATCGTTAAACAAATTTAGACTGTCAAAAAGTAAGACAAGACTGTAAAAATTTAATGACATTGAGACATTAATGACATTGAGAATGTTTGGTCACAAGTAAAGACGCAATTTGAAGGAGAGCTATCTGTTGAAGCTTTAGAAACTGTATTTGATGAAGAAATAATAAAACATATATTCAGACAAAGCATCACATATACACTGCTCAAAATAACAGATATAATTTTACTTTTTCAACAGGTTGTTTGAGAAAGTTTTATTGGATTTTTATTGCTAAGTGGAAACCATTCATTAGCATTGTTTATTTGCCCACTTTTTAGTTTTCAATGATGCAACCTCACTCAACCTACGGCCCGCCGGCCTTTTTTGAGTGGCCCGGACGTGGCCCATTACACTAAGGAATTCAATTATTGGAGAACAATGTACAAAAAATTTAAAAGGAAATTCTATCAATCAAGCAATGAAATGTATCAATTGTTTTTTTTTTAATGGTAGAATGTAAGAGCAAGAGGCTTGGTCATTGATGAAAGAAAATAGAAATTATCCCATAACTCAGTAAAAATTCATAAAAACAAATATTTTTGTGTGTGTTCGATAGAAAAGTTAATATAGCATTAAAATAAAAGCTATATAAAAATGAGCTTTATAATATTTTGATCAATTTTCTTAGTAAATGTTGATTTAGTCTTATAGTCTGCTTTTTTCACAATCCGCATGTCTGAAATGACTGTCATGTGTATGCGGCCCGCGTGAAATACCTGTCATGCGCATGCAGCCCGGCGGGGAAAAAGGTAGAGTACCCTTGCTCTAGCCTGTTTAGATTACAGGAGTTGGATAAAGTCTGCTTCCTCCAATGATTATCTGCACATGTTCACATTACGGGCAATGAAAATGCAGATGAACAGGCGAAAGAAGCTAGAAATCTTAATAATGATAACTTTGTCAACATTATTTTACTAGACGCAATTGCTGTCGCAAATTTCAAATTGAGAGAGAAGTCATTTCCTGTAAAGCATCAAGTCTGTAATATAAGTGGAGACCTCCTTATAACAAAAACTATTGCTAGGTTAAGAACAGGTCATTACAGAGGAATGATTTTTGATGGGGATGGTAGAAGATCTTATAGGAATTGTGATAACTGTTTAGATACAAAGCTAACACCTGTTCATATTTTTGACTGTCCAGCTATTCTTGCTGCTCTACAAGAAAAAAGAGTCCTCTTTTCGTCAACAAATCTCTATGTGAACAATATTGAACAGATTGCTAGAACAGTCATCTGAGCCCATGGCTCTATCTGACTTGGTCCCATCATGGACACGACACCATCATCATCCTCAATGGGTTAATAGTTTAAGGGAGAGATTCTATTTTAGTTCATTGCTTCATTTATTGCCAACTTTTGTGAGATATTGGCATCCCATCGAACAGCAATCCAGTACGGAAAACAGAGATATTAGGGCAATTTGACACTATTTTTTTTCTCTGTCGCCATAGATGTGAACTAAACTAGGATTTAATCAAAGTTGGGATTACTAATAGAAAAAATAATTGGTGTAAGCTCGACACCTATTTTAGGATCGATGGCATTATACACATGCACTTAATTTTGAAAAATTATAACTTTTTTGTATAAGGTCCCCGATAAAGTTCTGGTTGAACCCCAAGTATGCAAGTACCGTTTGTGGTTTCAAAAACGGTACCTGCGTATTATTGCAAACCTATTGGTGACATTATATGAAACAAAGCACCTAGTTGACAATTCAGTGCGTAGAACACATAAGAAATTGGGGTTGCCAACTTGGCGAGTTATTAATACAGTTGGCGATAGTTGCGATAATACGTAAGAACCCACAAAAACTTTCGCTAAGTGGCACCAAAGGAAAAACCTCGCTTTTAAAGTGGCCAACTTGTGCTAAATCCTTAGCACACAGCTTTTCGTGTAAGAATTGTTATCTTAGCATTAAAATCCTAAAACAAACCGGCCTCAAATTTTTGTCATCAATTCAGGGGTTAAACTAGGTTCCAACCTAACCGTATAAGTCATAGAACAAGTGCTTACAAAAACTGCCCCAAACTGAAGCATGAAGGTTGTATTGTCCACAATGGCGAAGTTTGGTTGGAATGTACTACTATGATAATCTTGCTAGGTTTCAGATATCAGAAGGTATACTTCAGATTTTCTTTTCGTGTCAAAACTCCAAAATAAATCAATAATAGGAATCACAGAAAGCTAGTTTGTTTTCATACTTTTATGCATTTTTGTCGCGATTTCAAAATCGCGCCAAGTAGGCCATTAGACCAAAAGCTTTCTATCATGGATGTTTTTGTACAGGGAATCAATTTCATATCGATACGCTACTCATTTTTGGCGTGATTTTGAAATCGCGTGAAACAGATCCTGGTACTTACATATTATCGCAACCTAATGGCAACATTATATGAAAAAAAGCGTATGATTGCCAATTCAGCGCATACGACACATGGAAAATTGGAGTTGCTAACTTGGCGAGCTATCTTGAACGTTGGTGATTGTTGCAATAATACGTAAGTACCTAGGTGGCTAACATAGCGTTGTCCTAACTAGATGAAATTTTGCAACAATTTGGTGGAAAAGTTCGTAGCGTGCAAATATCAAATCAGTTCTAAAATCCATAGTAATATGATATAAAATTGGTTCCAACTATTAAATTTAAAATGTTACTAATTCATTACCTATTCCACACAGATTCCACCTTTTCTTTCAACTTATCGCGGGCTTCTATTAAATCCTGTTTTTCTTTTTCGGCATGGCGAATGACATCATCACGCTCGATTTTCAGTCTCCAATGTATTTTCCGATCATCCGGTATTTCTTCTGGTAAAATACTTCGTTTTCTTCTGACCGGTGATGGCTGTCGAATTCCCTTTTCTTTAAATATTTCGTTTAATTCGTGTAACTCTTTTTTCAACAACAGGATCATTTCTTGTTGACCAATCCAACCCTCTTCATCTGCCATTTTCACTAGATCTTCGAAGCTTTCAACTTTTCCTCCCATTTCTCGTTTCACTACATTTTTAGCTCTGTGTATATCCATCTTCAATAACTGATTCTCACTCTTCCAATTGTTTAATTCAATGTTTAATGCTTGAATATGATCCTGTAATTCTTTCACTAAGGTTTCATTATCTTTTGCTTCTGTTATACTTGCACAAGAACAAAAATTCCCACTGTTCTTATCATTATTGTTTATAGAATCGGAAAAATGATGTTTGTCAGTTTTTGTGTCAGTACTTTTTCTTGAAACCTGGGAATCATTTTTTTGAAGATTTGGTGCTGTTTGAGTTTTACGTCTTTCAAGTTGTTGGTCAAGGGTAACTTCTCGATGTTCTTCTACTTTAGTATTACAGCGTTTTTGGACATTTGTTACATCATTATTTCTATCACGTGGTCTTTTTATTTGACATTCGACTAAGTTATTTGCCGAATGATTTTCACGGGGTTTTTTAAGAGATTCTCCAGTATTAGGAGAAGTATTACATGAGGGGTCACAACGATTTGAATGAAATGACGTTTCATAATTTTTCATGATGGTTTGTCAAAGAAATAATTTCAACTAATTAAAAAAGAAAATCCAATTAATTTGTAGAAGTATAAATGAAGTACATTATTTTTTTTTTAAATTTTGAAAGGAGCACCGTTATAAATTAAGAAGACTCGATGTTTATTGATTTCTTAAAATAGAGGTTGCCATATTTAATTGAATAAACTACAAGGAAATATATATAAATGACTATAAAAAATTAGCTGATTTTTGCTTATTTTAATTTCGTTTGTTAAATATTAGCATCAATGATCTTTTTAGCGGTATATAATTACAATTTAATACTCTTAAGGTTTGAAATTTCGAATTACTGTCCAGATAAAAATCATCTAAACAAATAGTGATTATGAAATATTTCTTTATTTAAGTTATTTCACACAATTTGGATGCCAAATTGGTGCAATTGGCTTATATCTTTCGGAACACTTTTTGCTTAACACTGGACATTATACTTCAGAAAACTTTTATTTTATTTTTTTTAAATATTTTCAATACGATTCTCTTTATTATTAAAGGTTTGCAAAGCACTAGCTAAAAAAGGAGACCGAAATAAACCCTAGGGAAAGGTAGCTTCAATGCCAAGAAAACATGCCAAAGAAAGCATCATTTGATCATTTCATAGGAAAATACCGATTAGAACTCGTAAAAAAATGTAGCTGCTCTGACAGTATAATCTTTCACTTCTTTATTTCGATTCACTTTAAATATTTTTCAACATTAAAATAGATAAATTGAAAAAAAAACACTGTTGTTTTAAACGATAATCAAATGACGCGATTGATGCTTGAGTAAGCGCTTTACACAAAAACCCATAGCAAAATCTTGACTTAATTTCAGAAAAAAATTCCATATGAAATGTAAGGATTCTATTATGTCCTTGTCTGAAAAATTAATAAAATAATTAATTTAAAATAATAATTATCTTACAGCCAATATGAAATTATCATGTCAGATAATTCATACAAGGTAATGAAATATTTTTTTAAGTAAAATTTTAGTCCAATGTTTGATTAATATAATTCTGTAAACTTTTATCATGTGTTATGTAAAGGTTATTATACTGATATTCTAATATAGATGCATTCTAAGACATAGTTGAAAGGAACTGTCCAATTGAGACACAAGTGGGTGTAGTGAATGAATATGAATACAAGAAGTAACGATTATAATTTCTGGAGAATCGGATAATCTTTTTCTTAGTTTGCCCATTAAATTCTAAAGAAGTCAATAAGGCATTTGTACATCCCCCGCTTGTATGCAAAACTTCACTCAAGCAGTGTGGCAGAGGTTAAATTTAGGAGGAATGAATGCTCTACGGAATATTTTACAAAATTATCTCTAATTTTTTAGCCAAATCTGTAATATTCCGTGATGGTTACAGATGCACTCTAAAGGCTATTTTGCACCAACGCAGTAAGTAGCGAATGTTGAGTAGGTAACTAATCAGAGGCCTTAGGTGAAAATTGCAAATACCTTTGAGTGACTACACCTTCGCTGTGCAGTAATTTTGCATTGGTTTGAAACAGCCTTTAGTCTTTCCATCAGATCTCAGATATGTTCTAAAGAATGAAAGAGATATCAGGAGACTGAACTGAGCAAAGAAACGTTTGACAAACTTCAAAATAATTCATGAAAAGGTGTGCCGTATCTAGAGGGGTTTCTTGATGAAAAGTAAGTCCGGGGCAGCACAAAAGGAAGGACAACACAACGATTATAAAGCTCTATATACCATTTTACTGAAAGTATGCTACGATTATCTAGCAACGAAAATAAGCACCTCAGATCTAACATCCCTTTTTGGAGCAAAAATCGATGCTTACTCTAACTCGTATGCCACTTTTTTCCCTCTAGCCTGTTTACAACTAAATTGAACTACACGGGTGCTGGTCTTGAATAATCTTTATAGTCCTACCAGGAGACGAATAGTCTTTACCGATCAGTTCCATTTCAAAACTACGAATATATCTTAGTTGTTCTCATAACAAAAAGTTATGGACTGGTATATCATTTCCTTAAGTATTTAGACTCCTTTATTAGTCAATCACGACAAACTTGAAGCATAGTGGCTCTAACAATTTCTACCAAGCAATTTCACAGATCATAAGGTACTGATAAACGTTCGCTATTAGGATTGATTTCTAGACTTCAAGTTCTGCAAAAGTACTCTAAAGTGGTACTTAGACAAAATTCTATACGCAATTTCCCAGCTCCCTTTCTTTTGTGCCACAATTCCGAATTCAGCTACAAATAATTCGTAGTTCTCCAACGAATTTAGACAGATACGTTTTTTAAAGGGATTTCCTCAAAGAACTTTTAATGCAAAATAATACTTCAAACTAGCTTTCTCGTAAAATATATTATTGAATTTATGTCCTACATTATTGCCTTTCTGTGTACAATCTTTACAAAAAAATGATCTGACCATTTTTGTGTGTTAGAAAAGGTGCATTGTTTTAGAGCATGGTTAGGTGCATTGTCCTGCAGAAATTGATCATTTTCATAAGGAAACTTTGGATTCAATAAAGATTGCATATGATTGGCAACAATATTAAGAGGTAAGCTATGCCTATCAAATAGAGATATATACAGATATCAAGGATTCAAGTGTGCTCCAGAAAAACCTCCTTCGTGCCATATGTCCTCCTCCAAAAGCTTGAAGATATGACTTTTGGAAGGAGGAGTCCATGATTTCGTGCTGTTTCCATCGTTTCCGTCGCAATCTGATCATCTTCCACATGATGGAACAGAAAGTGAGATAGAGTGGTTTACACTACCAGTCATCAAGTGACCAATTTCGTCGTTGCTGACAATAGATGCCTTCTTATTTTAGAGGGATATCAAAAACGCTCTTAAGAGTCTTCTGCTGCTAAAGATCATGCTTTACGAAGTCCGCCTTGCGCATTGGGATTTGTGGTGCACTTGCATTGAATTCAGCTGTCGTGCTGTTGCCCGTCTGTTACTGCGAGTTACTCGTCAGTGTTTTATCGCTCTTCAGATTTTTCCAATTAAAATAGTCCTTATCTTTTGAAGGTTTTTCTTCCTTTAATTGACTTTCTCTGAACATTCGAGATATTTTTGAGCGAGAAAATCTTAAAATAATTGTCGTTTCAGAGAAACCGGCACCCTGTTCTTGATCTAACGATCATCCCTCCCTCAAACTTAAAAGTTTTCGTCTTACCCATTTTGACATTTACTATCACAATAATTATGCTGTCCGAAGCTAAGTTTTCCTTATATATGCAAATCTAACTTACATGTGCGCTCGCATACACAATACGCACGCACATGTATATAATGTTTACAATGAACAGAAATCTACATTAAGAATAATCAAGTTTCTTATATTGAATAAAATTAAAAATACATCGGAAAAATTGCCTTCTCAAACTGGAGGAATCATTTTATATTTTTAAAAACATGTTAGAAATTTTTGGCGAAATGTATAAATGAAAATAAATAATAAGATTGACGTGTAATGAGTCTTCAAACCTATTATATTGTCAAAGTCATAAGAAGACATCCTTCAACTCAACAAAAGTAAAAATGAAGATTTTTTTCGTTGTAAATTTACTCAAATAAAAGAACCATCATCTGAGAAATTAAAGCATTGAGTAGGTTATTTTTAAATTACCTGTAGTGAACTATAACACAAAATGTAAAAGATTTTCTTTTCACAAACCTTAATGCTATTTACAAAGTCATCGCCACCTGTTAATTTCGGAATAAGAACAACACACACACATTCATTCCAGTCTGTAAACAAACACCACAAGATTAAGAACTCCTATCACCATTCAACAAGAAACATTATTGGCAGTGATTGAACGACTGCCAAACAAACAAAAATGCACTTCGCAACGACGTTAAAAAAAATTGTCGTGCTGGATGTTTTGCTTGGGCCCCAACACTCACATCTTGTTGCCCCCAACACGAAACATTCGTCTCTAACGAGCCAACTTCCCAACAAAGATATCCGTTGTTCTCTCGCCAAAACTAGGTTTACATTAAACGACGAAAATGAGATCAGAATCTATGGTGCGAAACACTTAAAGACTGAAGGAGTGTTATCTTCGTAGAAGCAGCTGGTGTTTTTTAGAGTTAAATATACGATGGTGGGGGGAAGGGTAGTCTCGTACACGGGGTTTATTAAGCGAGGAGACATTTTTTTAACCGTAAAGTTAAAAAGGGAGGGAGAGGGGATCTGATAGTTTCGGAAAGGAGACGGCCAAGACTTAGTCATCCAAAACTAAGGATGTTGCCGGATGAGGGAGATGTTAGTTTGAGGGGGTCGTTTCCAGATTGCATACAAGAGGTTAAATCTCGGTTGGAAATCATTTTGAAAATATGCTTAATTAAGACTGTCTTTGAACAATGGTGGAGAATAAGAAAATACTTAAGAGTAGCATTATTATACTTAGGACAGGATCAGAGAAAGTAAGATATGGTAAACTAATACAAAGTTGTAAGGGTAAATCATTAAAAGAAGTCACAAATAATTTAGAAGATTTTTCCATTTCATATTTAAAATAGATAACAAAATAGTCTTAAAAAGTGTATGTGTATCACATATAAAGGAATCTAATTTCATTATATTATAATAAATTTAGAATGAGCTCTACTAACGATGTTTGTAGTAAAATTTCTCTTAAATACAAAAGTTGATACAAAATTAATTCTTTGAAATAGGAATTAAAATAAACGATTTTTTTCAACTCACGATTTGCGCGATTTTTCTTATCTATCACCGTCTATCAGACGGATATTCCTATAGTTTTTTCGTGTTTGGTATTATTATTTTTAATTACTTTTACATAAATATAAATAATTTTTAATCAGTTTTTAGAAAAATACTAGTCACAGTTCTAGTGATAAAAATATATTGTTGTGCTTGATTTAACCCCACACATCTTATTTGAGCTACACTCAATTTCATGAGCTATAAGTACATTTAAAACAGTTCTTAAGGTAATAAAATTCAAGAAAATTTACGTACCCATCTGTCAGACGGATGTTCCTCAGTGTGGCAAAAAAATTCAGGCTCCGGCCAGAGGGTTAAAGGCAAAATACATATTCTGTACTATCAATCAAAGACAATGGATAGTTTATACATTAAAAAAATTTTCAAGAGAATAAAACTTTTAAAAAATCAGCATATTCTTTATAATAAGGGTACCTAATTATATGATTTTAAATGAAACTTCAGTAAAATATAGCTCTTACCTGAAGTAGTTTTTTGAATACATTTTAATTTTGTTTTGACTTCTGTGTTAATATGTTATAGTGGTCTCAAAATGCGGTAAAATTTCACCTTGTGATTGGGATTTAGGCATCTGAGGTTGATTATCACTAATATATTTTGAAATTAGTACATGAATACATAAGACTTTTATAAATTAGCTAATTCTTCAACATGTCTAATTGAGAGCTCTTTCATATGACCTTACTTCATTAAAGATAGATTAGTGACATCTTATCTTAATATAACTATCACTTGATGCGGTTAATATAACGTAAAAAAGTTCCTCCCTTCTGTATCAGATCATCAAAGAAATACAATATTGCATTATTTGTCATGTTTAAATTTCTAATGAGAAATTGTACCTATTTGCATTGGCAATTTGTCAAGTAAATGAATGACACTTTTCGAACTATCTGATCTGGAACTCTTCCAAAATGTCTTTAAGTCTCAAGTTAGAATCGGTTATTCACCTTCTCTTCTAACGAGTCCGCTGTCTTATTCTTCTTCAGCAATTTTTCAAATTTATCAACTATTCATCTGTTCGGGTTGACAGTTAAGAATACATATTTCTTTTGGTCTATTCTTACTATTTTTTTGCCAGTTCAAACCATACCAAATTGCAAATGAGTAAGAAATATTTAAGATGATAAGTTCATCGTTTAACAGTCAATGCACAACTTAAACAAGACTGACAAGAATAAAAGTTTGTTAACTTTTAACCCCTTAAGCGGTT
>BMAV01013901.1:94976-121080 GCA_019973955.1 Trichonephila inaurata madagascariensis
AGCATTTTTCACAAAAGGAGAACATTTTGAAAAAAGATTATTCTAAGTTAATTTTTTGCCAAAATATTGTATTTAAATATTTTTTTTTATCAAAATATCCTTAAAACAATTTTATGCATATATTCTAATCTGAGTGACACTAGATATCATGAAAATTATCCATTTATGCGCTTTTTATAATCATGGTTCCGAACGTAATCGGATACCTTAAGCGGGTAATGAATATGCCAGGGGTGGCGAACCTTTATGGATCAAAGTGCCATTTTTTCTGTAAAAATATTTAATGAGGTATAGACGTGCTACTAAACAATTTTGATTTGTGGGCATTGGGAAAATTATAAAAAACGAAATACTAACAACTCAAAACTCTTTATTTACTACGAAAAAAAATGCATTTTGTGCATTGTAAAGTATTAAATGTTTTTGTTATACGTGTAATTGAAATTAGTGTCTTCTGTTGTTGCAGATTAGATTACAAATAACTTATAATAGGATTGTAAGATGTTACTTTTAGCAGAATGCATGTTGAATTGAAGTTGTCTGCCAAACGGCTTCTAAGCGAGTCTTTAATGTTATTCATCTCTGAAAATAATGACTCACAGGCATAGCTAGATGAAAATATGGTTAAAGAGCATGAACCAGCTTCTTCAAACAGTTAAATGTGTGTAGAATTGAATTACATGTTTCCAAAATTTCGTTACTCGTATTTTTACTTATATTGCTTGTTCATCTTTTTGTTTCTCTCTCTCTCTCAATCAATCAATTCAAACTTTTTTCTTGTTTCAATAAGTTTTTGAATCCATATTGAACTAGACTGGAAATCAATCAGTTGCATTTCAAATTCTTCAATTTCCAGCTAATCGAACTAGGACAAGTTCAGTTTACCAAATGAAGTCACTTTAAGGTACATAATAAATTTGAGAGTTTCCGATGATTCTTTGAACTGAGAAAATCTCGCTGAAAATTTCTTGATTGACGAATTAATTACGGAAATATTTTGAACTAAAATGCAAACCGTTTTGTTCGGTGGCGTGCCCAAAATATTGTGTCGCGTGCCATCAATGGCACGCTTGCCATTGGTTCGCCATCCCTGGAATATGCTAACATCTTTCCTTGGTATTAAGCCAGTGAATTATTTGATATAATAAAAAAAATTGAAAAATGTCGAATGTTGCTTAATTAAAAGTATCGCACTTTTAAATCCTGTTTTCCTTCTTTGTTTTTACATGAAAATTCTAAAAGGATTTAATAAGAATAATGCATAAAACGTTCTAAGTATCTAATTTAAATTTAACTACATTAAACATGCTTTTCACGACAAAATATTTGCAAATCTTTTGGTGATTTATAAGTAAAACATTTGGTAGTATATATTAGAAGCCTTTAAAAAAATTTTTTGATGGATTCTAAGAAATAATTTCAAGATGAATTTTTTCTTAATTTTTTCTATTTACTATTTAATTTTAAAAAAATTTGCACGAAATCTATTTTTATTCTATGCTACAGTATTTTATATCACTTACATTAAGTTTTTGCTGTGAATATTAAATGTTTTTTGCACAAACTTTGTATTTAAAAACATATAAAAGGAATGTTCTTATACATAGATGAAGAAAAATACCTCACAAGAGCCTTTTATATCACATACATTAAGTTTTTGCTGTGAATATTAAATCTTTTTTGTACAAACTTTGTATTTAAAAACATATAAAAGGAATGTTCTTATACATAGATGAAGAAAAATACCTCACATGATGATTAGATACCTAATGATGATTAGAACACTAATAAGAGGAAAAATTTCCAAGTATGCATCTTTTCACTATCTTAAAAGAACACTAACAATTCAAAATATATGATCTGATAAAAAATTTAATGAAATTACAGGAATAAACTTGTTGAACATTTATGCATAAAACGAGAATAAAATAATTAATAATTTTAAAGTTCATAATAAAAATATTTAAAATAAATTCTTAAAAGATTTTAAATTAAAAAAAAATGCATTTCATTTTAAACACAAAGGAAAAAGAATTACTTAATGTATCTAGATTTTATTGATACTTGATCCTCTTTACTTTTAGTGAATAATAGATTGCAGATTTACTTAAAAATTTCCTCAACAACGGCATACAGCCTATGTAGCATACTGCAACCAACTTACAAGTTACCTTGATAAAAATTTACGTATTAATTAAATAGTAATATTTTTTATAGATAAAAGGGGATGCTTTTATAGTTGTAATATTATTAAAGATCTCTTCTGGAATAGCACTGTTCATATATTTATTGAAATGAATATTATTCTTAATTATTTACAGTGTTAGATTTATTTAGCTAATAAAATAAAGACAAAACTTATAAGATACTGTTTGGAAAATGACTGTCCTATTAATTTTTATGCTTACTTTTTAAATAAGGTTTTTGATTAGGTAAACAAATTTCTTTCACTTGCGTCTTTTTCTTAAAAAAACAATTATTCTACTTTGAATTAGTCATGGCTCCAGTTAACTTGCTAGGTAATTTTAGAAAAATGAGTCTTTTAATTTTCGATTCTTACAGTTTTAATGTGGCTATTCATATTTTCTGACTATTATATGCAGTGAATGATTTTGACCTTTGAGCAATTTTATCCTTAAATGTTTTTCTAGTTATTTACTGGTAAGTTGGTATACTGGCTGGTATTTCTACTGTTTTTGCTTATTACCGAATATATTTTTCAAATTAATTTGAGCTCTTTTTTTGGAAAAATTTCTTACGTACTCTTAAGTAAGATGATTACTTTTTTATACAACAGGATTATTCGGTTTCATACTTTTAGAAATTTATTTTAGTTTTTAAGCCAATAATATAAATTCTACTGATATAAACAAATAAAGGCGAAGGTTAGCGCCTTGAAACCATGTTTAATTCTGCTAACTTTCAACTCTTCAAAGAGTTTGTTACAGTATTACTTTTAGCTATTTTACACTTTAACCCATATAACTTGAACGCAGTTTAAAAAATACGTTTGTTACACATATACGATACTGAGAAAGATTTGATAAAAATAAGTAATAATTATATCACTCTATGAATATTGAATGCTTCTGCGTATGTGAGGGAAAAAAGGTATTCATACCTACTACTCTTTTAAAAGCTACATATTCTCAAAGTTGATATTTTAAGGTAAAATATTCAAGTTCAGTAACGTTCTTAAAGTGAACACTGGACATTTGCTCGGATTACAGCTTTAGTAGAGACTCCTAAAGGACTCTATATATATATGGAATTGACTTCCAATCAATTTTTTAGCGGTTTTATTCCAGAGCACATGCTCAGGAAAACAGCAAAAACTGTTTTATTAGATGCGAACTATTATCATATTATTCCTTTATACACTATCTACTAATAAGTATTTGAACACCCTTGCAAATGAGGATACCTGCGGTCTTGATCTACATCACGCCTTTATTTAAATATCGTGTAGGAAACAGCATTTGCTGATCCTTAAGAAACATATCTAGTGAGTTAAACATTCCAGAATCGACAATGGCTTTTGTGATTACAAAGAGAAAGGTGAAGGGGGATTGTCGAAATGCACTTGGACTCGACGGACCGACGAAACTAAGAGAATGATATCAAAGAGGGCTGTCCAACGAAATTCAGAAAAACCGTACCAAACCGATGGCCCACATACTCCAGGTGTATCCAAGGATATCCAGCAAGTATCCAGGATTGCTATTTCGATAAATATCATCCGCAAGGAAGCACATTTGCTTGGTTTCCATAGTAGGGCTCTGTCGCCCATAAGGCTTTGATTAAAAAATCCAGCCGCGATGCTAGGATGAGGTGGTGCAAAGAGTTTCAAAATTGAATCGTAGATGAAATGGAAACGGGTTTTCTAGAATGTTGAATCAGGGGTCATCAGTCGAATGACAGGGTCTGGGGTTGGTGGTTCTCTCCATATATTCTCGGCTTACTTTCATATGGACAGAACCAAGACCCTGTATCTACTCTCCAATGTCCGAGAAATCGGCCATTACGATATAGGAAGCTTGATGGTATGGGTAGGCACCACGTTGGATGGCTGCATACATTGCTATGTCTTTCCAAGAGACACAGTGACTGCTGTGAGGTATAGGGATGAGGTCTTAGAGCCCTATGTTTACCTTTTCATGGGTATACAGTTGGTCAAGATTTTATTTTAAAGGATGACAACGAGAGGCACATAGACCTAATCTGGTCGACGAATTTCTGGAAAGTTAAGGTTATTTGCTGAATGGATTGGTCAGTTAGATCTCCAGACTTCATCCGCATAGAGCAGGGGAGGACAGACTTTTCCAGGATACGGGTACTCTTAATTTTTCCAAGGAGTTGTATTCCACCCTGTGTCAGTAGCACAAACAAGGAGGAGGAGGAGGAGGGGGTATGGATCCGGACCCTCCTCCATAGCCCTTAATTTTTTTTCGACTAATTATAATTCCATGTATATAGTACACAAAATTTAATTAAGAATATGTTATTAATATTTTTTTATTAATTAATGCTGATTATTTATTTAATAATTTATTTTTTTCTGTTTTTTGTTCCCGACAATCTACGAAATCAAAAAAATATGTTTGGTTGCGTATTGGGGTATGAAACAAGAATTGTAGACTTTCGACCCTCAACCCCTACTCCCTTGAAAAATTCTTGTGTATGCTAATGACCAGTGTCGGAGGAGTGGTGATGTAGGAAAAGGTCAACAATATTTATTATAACTTAAAAATAAATACGGAATATGTGCTTACCTACAGAAGTAGAACAAAAGAAAAAAAAACTAAAACTTTTAAAACCGCGTTTAAAGCAAAACGCAAAAAATACGCAAACATAATAATAATATCAAATGATGCATTTATTATCAAACAATTCTAAATACATAAAAAAATAAAACTTTTTTATCTAAAGTTAATTTTTCTTCTTATGATCAATAGAAGACTTAGTCTGCATATTTCAGCCAATCTTGAACAATTCCGTATATAATTACTAACTGCTAAAATCGTCAGGTGGTCGTCTCAAAATGTCTTGGTGATTCACCGGTCGATCATGATCAACGTAATGCCCACCCCAGGTATAGAGCACCCTTGGGACGCCCTGAGAATAGCCATTGCAACTCGCAACTTCCCTCCGAGAGTCAGCCAAAGATTGAAAACAGTGTTGCTAAGCGAGTGGGAATAATTGCCTCAAGAATTCATAAATTTCCATGTTTCCGGTATAAAATCAGGGTGTTAAGGCTTTTTTATCTGAATAAGGAAATCATACACCCTATTAACCTTTCTTTCTTTCTTTCTTTCTTTTTTTGATGTGTAACATCTTTCTTCTCGGTTGCTGGATATTTGTTGGGAGTGATTTCGTGAAAAGGGACGGATGTGTGTAACAGGATGTGACGTAAACGCGCACTACTTGATTTGACCATTGAGAGTGCGTGGCTCTGTGTCTTTTCGCTACCCTCGCATGGGCAGCACCTTCATGGGGGTCCAACTCTAGTAGCCATCAAGCACTCGAGCGCTTGACTCTAAATCCGTTAGTCACGATATTGGGGGGCATAAGGGCGGGAGGATGCTTATTTGAAAATGGACAAACAGTGATTTCGGTGGTCGTATACATTTCTTCAAATCAAACGGTTAAAAAAAATTAAAGATTTCCTGCATTTTGTACTTTTACCATGTAACGAAGGTGGCTCGGCTTTTTTAAAAAAAGTATCACTCGCTTCCCATGATTTTGAGTGGTGATTTTAACTTTAACTTCAGTTTGCCAAAAGCTGAGCCGCTCATACCTTTTATGAATGATGAACTCAAGCTCGAAATGAACACAAATTAGAATGTTTCGACTGCTAACAGTGGTACCGTTATTGACGCTGTTTTTCAACGGTCTTTAAATACTTTGAAATCATAACTATATGTGTCATATTTTAGTTATCATAAGTCTATTGTCTCAGCCCAAATTTAACAAGAATAATTATTTTTGATATAATATTGCACATTACTCCTTTTGTTAATTAAATGCAATTTTCATTAAAGATATAATTATTCGATAGAAAATTATTTCCAATCATGTACGCGCGCACGATTTTTTCATATTTTTTTCAGGAAAAAAGTTAATATTGCGTATGTACAAAGATAACGTGTCAGATGTTACACATCATGTGCGACTACTGTAAGACTCGTTTCTTTTTTCTTTTTTTTTTATTCTGCAACTGCTGTTTCATACTTTTCGATTTGTATGAGTGTTACTCACGATCATGCGTGTGTATTTTAACTGTTGGATGATTATTTTTTTGCACATTATATACCAACTCAAACTCAGTGGCGCAACAGGCCATGAAGTCCAGGGCCTACTGTACCCTTCCCAGTAAACGTGACCATTGGGCGCTGAGATGCGTTAGCAGATGTCCCGATCAGGTGGTCCATCTGAAACGAGACCCCCAGTGTTAAGTCTCCAAGCAAGCTTGTTACTCATTTATCGACCCACTGCAGTAGGGGTGAAAAGTTGAGTTGACCTTGCTAAGCCCGGGAATAGAACCCGGACCTGTGGTGTCGAAGCGCGATACGCTACCTCTCGACCACTGGACCTATATACGTACCAAATTTCATTAAAACCTTTTCAGTAGTTCTAGAGAGAGATAATCAACAAAATCTCTAAAAATTCTCTTAATTTTGAACCCCCGTGTACTTAATCTTTAGCTATTATATTAGATTTTTAAAAAAAAATCATTTCCTAAGTATATTTCTTCCCCAAAAAATAAGTGTAATAAAGACACAATGAGCGTTCTTTTCTTTGAACTTCCTACACACTTCTATTTCATGTACTGTTCATTCTTTTCAATTTTATTATTTTGTCGATACAAATGTCAAATTGGAATTGTCATACGTACAATCGATGGCTTGCGATTACATATGATAAATCACTAAGCCGATGATCGTCAATATCTTTCACAGTAACCAGTTGACAAATACAACCGTGAAATACAATGATTGTATACTTGACCTTTACTCTTTGAAAATTATAGGTTACCGAAAGCTTTCAAATTTCTATTATTGTTTTTCCATTCGATCGCTTTTGCTAGGTAAGTCTTTTTGGTTACAAAATCAAGCTGGGTGTTCTATTGTGTTGAAGCCTTTTTATGAAGTGTATTTTCGTATACATTAAAATTCATTATTCTATTTATTTTGAAAACATTGCTTCAATAGCTTACTAAATTTCTTTTGTTATATTTTCATAAATAAGGAAACATAAAGAGTTTGAATTAAAAAATTGATTTTGATCTTAACTATAAGGAAATATGAGGTAATATCAATCAAATTCATTGTGTTTTGCTTTAAAACGGCATGTTTATTTTAATTTTCTTTTTGTTTGGTTATTTTGTTCAAACATAATTTCCTTAAAATGTTTTTGTTTGCTTATTCCTTAGTTGTCTTGTATGTAATATATCATAAAATGTTTGGTAACTGTCAAGACAGAGAGTCGCGTTTCGGTATTAAAAATAGTAAAAGAATCTTCAAACAATTTAAAAATATAAATGCACAAGAGTGGATGTAAAATAATATATTCTGATTTTATTAATTTAGGACAGTACAGGAAGTTTTTTCTGAATTGTTAGCAGACATCTTAAATTTAACTCTTTAGCTTATGTTTATTTATCATTAGTATAAAATAATACGTACACCACAGCTTAAAACTTAAATACACTCTATAACAAAAAAAAAAAAAAAAAAAAAAAACGACCCACAAAGAAGAAGTTGCCCGATTGTAATGAAATTTCGTATGCAGACATTTTTTTGTATCGAACATGCAAATGATTAAAATTCGGTGTCTAACAAATGAATAGTGGGAGCTACAGCGCATCGGAACTGTGCACTCAGCAGGTGTCTATAAGAAGCGATTCTAAGTCTCATAGTCAAAATTTCTTTTGCATTGCAATTTAGAATACCTTTCAAAGACTGAATAAGTGTCTCGCCACAGGATTCGAGCTCATTACGAACAACTGTCAAAGTTTGAAAGAGGTCGTATAATAGGATTGAAAGAGGCAAGTTGGACAAATCGGAGAATCGCTAGTCATATGGGTTGAAGCGATGCGGCTATTAGAAAATGATAGCAAGAATGGGTGAGCAATGGCAGATTTCAGCGTCATGATGGTAGCGGTCGACCTAGGGCCACAGCACATAGGGAGGACAAGTTGATTGTCAAATCAGCTGTAGCAGCACCTAATTCATTGTTATCAACCATCAGACGTTTGCCCCGCACGGGTATGTCCACCATGACCATTCACAGATGGCCGATAGAGCGAAATTTACGCGCTTACCGACCGATTTGCCACCTACCATTTACGCCTGTACACTGTCGAGCCAGATTACAGTGGTACTTGGATCAATCAGATTGGAATCATGCTGACTGGGGACTACAGCGTTTAGCGATAAATCCCGCTTCCAACTGTGTCTTGACGATCATCGAAAACGTGTCTGGAGACGTCCAGGACAGCGTGCCGATCCTGCTTTCACTATTGCACGCCACACAAGCTCTCAACCAGAAGTTATGGACTGGAGTGTCATTTCTTTTCACAGCTGGACCCGTTTGGTTGTCATTAGAGGCAACTTGCAGCACAGCGATACGTCAATTACATTCTGAGAACTGTTTTGTTACCGTTCATTTAGCAGCACCCAGGACTTATTTTTCAGCAAGATAGTGTCGGACCACATACGGCACGTGTTGCTATGAACTATCTTACAGCTTGCCGAACACTTCTTTGGCCAGCCAAATCACCAGATCTCTCTCAAATCAAGCATATTTAGGATATTATGGGAAGGCGACTGCATCTACCAGGGAATGTTTATGACCTAACCTGACAATTGGAGCAAATTTGTCAAGAAATACCGCAGGAGACCATCAGTTACTTTGTAACTATGTAACTTTGAGATAAACCATTAAATTTTTCTGAAACTTTAATCATTTTCTATTCTGTGCATAATCTTTCTACCTACCAATTTTTGTCTCTATCGGACAACTCGTTCTTGGTGTATTTTTTTTTTTTTTTTTTGTTTTTTTTTTATTGAGTGTATTTATTGTAATTACATCATCTAATTTTTTAGAGCTTGTGTCGGGAAAAATCTATGACACTTCTTTCAATACTTTATGAGCTTTAAACGATTATTTATAGCGCTTAATAGGGGGGGGGGGGCTTTGAAAATGTATTCAAACCTAAATATGGCACAGGTTAAATAAAGTTCTGACGGCCTTGAGATATTTCTAAGTTGGTACGCGTAATAGGAGCTACAATGCCGAAAACATCAACAATTTAACTGTTAATAATTTTATCAATAAAATCGAATGAAACATACTGTTGATAAATTCATAGGGTTTTTTTTTATCGGATTAAACTCTGTCGATAATATCGACTAACCATATATTACTAAAAAAACTCAATAGTTTTTCCTAGAATAATAGTATTAACAATACTATGATAGTTCTACTGATGATAGCATTATCGTTAGTATAATTAACTTTATTTATCGATAACATTATCGGCACTATTTATCATACTTCCTAATTTTTACTATCAATAATATTATTGATAGCTTATAGATTTCAGGAAGGATGGGAGTTTCAAATAAAAGGCATTAAATTAATTGGCTTTACTTTATACAGTAGTTAATTAGACGTTTTATTTAATCTTCTTATTAGTTTTATCTTTTTTCAAATAGTAATAGTTATGTTTCGTGTGAACACGTACCCTTGCATCAGTGGCGTAACGGAGAATATTGGACCTTCCTGTAAAGTCAGGTTTGGGTCCCCAAGCAGGATCTTACAAAGGATTGCAAAACCATAACATCTGGCTTTGTGCCCAGTAGAAAACTGTCCCCCTTCCCGATATGCGGGTGTTCAGGGGTGTATGTTACGCCACTGCCTTTCACTGTCATACCAACTGAAGACATTATATAATGTATTCTACCCGCTTCCCAAAATATGTTCCTATTCGATTTTAAGTTTAAAATAAATATTTTCTTTCATTTCAAAATTAATTTTCCTTTTAGTTTCTTTCTTATATTTTTTGCTTAAATTTTCTATAAAGTATTTTTTTTTGTTCATATTTTTTATTTGATTCGATTCCTGTAATATTTTAGAGTATCTTATTTTCAATAAAATATGTAAAGATTCATTAACCTTTTCGTGAGCCATTTGTTTCTCTTTTGAATTTCTAGTATTTTTTTATGTTTTATTAACAATTAAACAATTGCATTTAATGTAATATATATGTATTATATTTTGCCGAATTTTATGTTTACATTTAAATTTTAGGGTCGGAAAGAATGCTTCCCAAGAAACCTTTCATCGTTATAAAGAAAATTAAAATTAATGCTAATTATTTGCATGAAAAGATGAGAAGCATGTTACAATGCACAAGGGGACATCACATTCTGCACTCGTGTAACGGGTCCTCTTTTCTTGTCCCTTTCTGCTACATTTCCTACATCGTCTATAGTTGGAAACCATCTTTGGCACATGATTTCCCACACTAGCTAAGCGCATATAATCCAGAACTACACACTTCTTTGTTTGGAAGCTAGTTGGTTGGACGTCCTTTCCTTTTTCTTGAGGAGTATCCGTCTATTAGCTGAAGAACTAATGCTATACCAAATGTTAGCTGGTCTAAACTTTTGTTTCTTTTGTTAACTTTCCACAGTATGAAATTATTTATGATGGTAAAGTTAATAAGAAAATAAGAAATTAGTATGGGAATTAGTCTTCCCATCATCATAATAGCAAGGCCAATATATTACAATGGATATAGCGCTTCACACAGGTGTATTTGGTAAGATCATGTAGATGGGAAGCAATCTTCTGAAGACCCACGAAAGGGTTAAGAAGTTTCATTACTTAATCTGATTAGTATTTAATAAAGCTAAACTTTCAAAAATAGGTTAGATCTCAAAACATCGATTTCAACCGTTATAAACTTCTTTCAGCTTCAGAAGGAAGGAAGTTTATATTCAAGACTTCAATCATCCTTTATTTCCAAAATATTTTCCCTTGTGTGTTCTCCATAATAAACTTACTTGGAAACAAATTTAACTTGGTACTGACACTTCAATCCAGAGTATTAATTACCTATTTGCGTATTTTTATTTAATTGTTAAGAGATAGAGATATTTTAACATATGTAACTAACTCAGTGCTTCTCAAACTTTGGATGCTTGTGACCCAATTTTTAATCATAACTTTCATTGCGCCCCCCGTCATACAATAATAATGTACTGAATTCGATAACAATGTACTTTAACTCTAATGCTGCAATACGTCTTTAATTCTAAACCGTACAGATTATCAAGATAAGTATTAAATTTTGCACATAATTTTGACAAGCCCATGGGGTCATTAGTAATTATTAAACTTAGTAATGATGAATTATTGATCAAATATATATTGTAGTACTTATACATTTATGAGTATATTATATCATTGTAAGTATGCATTTTTTATTATCTCACAATGTATTTTGTTTTGATTTAATTTTAGTAAATTGATAATTTTTTTTAAAAAGTCTTATTTTCGATAGCTCGCGCCCCACTTGTAGGATTATACCGCCCCCCTAGGGGGCACGCCCCACATTTTGAGAAACACTGAACTAACTGCATCATCTACCTTGATTATGCTAAATGTTTTTTGAATGTAATCAACTACTTTTATCTGTATTCTACCTTATGCATGTATGTAATAGTCCCCCATTTGGACTTTCTTTCGAGGGATTTTCTTTACTTATACTAGTCTCGAACCTTCCAAAACATCGCGAGATAATTAATTTTTTCTTTTACCCGCCTAACGGAAATCCCATTGTAACCGCAACTTTATCTCCTCGAACGATGCCCCGTTGACACATTTCATGATGAGATGATACAACATTGCATCAGCCACTGAATTCGACTAATTAGCATACTAAAATCTGGAAACCATATGATTAAAGAAGATACGAGAAGCTTCTGGTAGGAAAAAGTATAAAATCTGAGATCTCTGGAATGTGGTGAACATACGCTTTTGACCATTGGCAATTCTCTATGAGTATTTGTGTGTGTTTCTGCTTTTTAATACATGTGTGTTCATCAATAAAAAGTGGAACGGAAACAAAAATGTTTCTTTAGTTAATAATCGAATGCAACCAGATAAAAATGTCCCCACAATACTTTTGATTTCAGTGAAAATGCTACGTATATGTGATCCCCAAGTTTCCAATTCAGTTACATAATTTTTTGACACAGTTTTGATTTTAGTAAAATTCTCCGACGTTCCTCCAAAAGAAAGCTTCTTCGGTGACTCTAATTTATATACTTGTTCCATCCATTATGTTGTTTTGGGGTGAAAGTTTACTTATGTGATTAATAAATTTAAATCCGACAAAATTGTAAGTTGTTGGGAAACAGTTAGTATTGGCTCGTCTTCCTGGAATGTTCTTAAACGGATTTCAGAAAATAAGAATTTCTTATAAATCTTTTCGGATTTTTTTTTTTTTTTATTTATTTATAAAATATTTTACTGTGTTACCGTAAGGATACATATTGATATGTCATACCAGTGATATCTTATTTACATTTTGTTTTATTTTTATTTTATTTCATTTTTTGCTGCATAACGAAAGTAAATTTTCATGACCCCCTATTCGAAAGTATATATATATAATCAAATTTCATTATCATTTCCATAGTATCATATATAAACCATTTACTTAAAAGAGAATCAATATAATTCAGTGCTAGGATCTTAGTTATAGATATGGCTAACTATTCTAGCAGAACTATCTTAAATATTTACTTACCAAGTAGTCTTAAGAACTATAACTTTTTTATAAACACATACAAAAAGATTTAATTTCCAATGATCGTTTACCAATAACTGAATCTTTATATCTATTTGAACTGTTTCAGAAATTTAATTTTAATTTTTTCACCATTGCTTTGAAAAAGTTGAACCTGTGTATTTAATACATTTTTTCGTATTTGTTTCACAAAATTAAGTTTTTACTTCACGCATCTCTGGAAATGTTTGTGTACTGCAAGTGGTACACGTACTACAACTGAAGAACCACTTATATTTATCTTGTAATAAAAAATCATTTAGGTATAAAAGAATAGATTTGTAATTTAACCATTTGGCAAGGTACTCGGGCAAACAACATTAAAAAAAAAAAAGGTTGGAGCCATTGCTCTAAAAAAGGAACAAAAACATCTAATAAAACAAACGAAAAATCATAAAAACATAACGAAAATGATTTAACAACACGCTTGCTGTACGTTATATATTTTTTTTAATTTTATTTTACTTTAAAAGGAAACGAGCCGGTAAATTGTAACAGTTTATGTTTAACAGCGTGTAATCCAATAATGATTTAAAATATACTTATGTGAATAAATAAAAATGTAGGAAAAAATGGAAGCAGTTCAGAATAAAGGTTGAATGTAGTCAGAAAACTTTCAAAAATGCACGTTGCAGTGGATCCCTGCTCTTCTCTTGTTCTAATTTAGTCGAGCCAAAGAGATGATTATCTCGGCAAAGCAGGAAAGGGGCTATATGTGACACGCGATACGAAGAGCGCTATTAACACTCTTGTGCAGGGATCTTTATCGACAATTGCTTCGGTCCATGATGCTTGAAGAAGAGAACAACCGATTCCCTTCTTAGTTCGCCGTTCTGCAATCGACTTGGCACAAGATTTTGTCTCTTGTCTCCTCACTCTTTTTCCGGTTTCGTTCCCGAAACTCGTTTACTAGAATGAATCCTGGCTCCAATCCACGAGCTTCGTGGTTTTTGCTTCGCTCCGGTTAGTCTGCTGCTGTTTCTGTTAAGGTTTCTTTGAGTGAAAACACATTTGAGGTTGTATCTAGTTTCATATCATTGCTCTGGTGCAGTTCGTTTTTCTTCTTTAGTAGATGATTAATGATGCAGGAAAGAAGAAGTAGGTTTTGGTCGCCAAGCGAGAGAAAAAAAAACATAGGGACCAAAAAGAATGAATGGACGAATTAAGTTTGTTTTGGCTTAGAACTGTTCAGTGATGCAGGGATTAGATGTGGTTACTTTTGACTAAGCAGTGATTTTGAGTTAAAAACAAAATGTGAAAGGAAGGGAAAACTTTTTATCAAGGCTTCTCTCAACTTGCTTGTTGTTGAAATTCGGATCTGGTACATTAGTATTTTGACAGATTTTAAAAGGAAACTTGCCGCCAAATCGTAACTCAAAGTTTAAAATTTAGTTGCACCTAATAAATCAATTTGCGTTATTGGAATAGTACCTGCCCGCTGAAAGTGTTCCAACTTTGACAAACAATCCTTCTGAGCATAGTAAGTGTTGCTGAAAGTAAAAAATAAGTTTTTAAATTAAATATAAAAGTGTTACGACTAGAGAAATTGTTATTTTTAGGCTTCAATGTTCCTTTTATTTTCAACTTGCAGGATAAATGAGGCTATTTATATGAAAGAACTATTATATGAGCACGCGCTTTGTAAAGATAAAACATTACACATTTCTTTTCTTAACGTAAAACGCAACTGTATTTAGAATATCCAAAAAAAAAAGCAGAACTAAAAATTATGTCGCCAGATTCAAAGTGAATAAACAAAACCAAAGTAAAACATTAAATAATATCAAACAGGAAATGTCGAACTTGTTAAGAGTGGCAACAAAGAGCATGGAGTTAAACTAAGTATGTAAAAAAAGAAAACGTGTAGACGATGACAAAAGTAAACTAACTTGATTTTAAAAATAACTAATATATAAAGTGTAAAACAGGTTAATGTCTCATTACGTACAACATTTAGTGAAGTTTCGTACCTAAGTAATTGTTTATTTCTTAAAATTGGTACAAATATTTTTGATGTCGCTAGTGTGAACAATTTTTATTACTACATATTTTTTTATAAAAATACTTTTACTTTTCTACAAGTTGTGACGGGGCTTTATTACGCCTTCTCTCTAATCCTCTTGGGGAATCTTTGGGGCCAGAATGGCATTATTTCAATCAACCCTCTCAAGAAGAAACCACGATATGCAGTTTAATGAATAGATGTATAAGGCAGCTTTAGCATTCGCAAGTTAGTCAGATAGAAGCTAGATAGTAGCCGGATGGTAGAATAGAAGTCGGGTAGTAACGGAATGGAAGGATAATAGTAGAAGAATAGAATACAAGAAGAGACAGAAAGCCGTGGTGCTGATCGCCGTGAGATATTGATAAGAGATTAATTATAGAACGGACTTTAGCTTATTAAGGAATCTACAGTAGATAAAGATTCTAAGGTTAATTTCTCTATAAGATAGTGAGTAGGATTTCAGGCGCTATTTACTTAGAATTGATAATTACGCGTAGTATCACTCCTGATCATATCCCTCTAGTAAGACTTATGTTGCATTGATCAATATATATTTAGACAATAATAAATTAGATTTATTATGGAGAATTTGAGTGATCAATCATTTATTCCTACGAATCTAGGTCACGTAGATGAAGAGATGATACCTCCGGGCCGTGGGATATCAAAAAGTAAGCGAATTACTAGTTAATAGCTAAAAATGCATATTAAAATAATGCGTAATTAAAAGTACACTATGTATGATTACATGTTTTACTTGTTTATATTAAAAACAAGAGTAAATTAGAATGACATAATATATAAGATTGACAGTATAAATACTTGTTACTGCTACGAGAGGGTGTGTGTCACATAGTATTATATAATGTTTTAGTATGACAATTGTTTTCCATTCTCTCTAACAAATTTCTCTTTCCAATCTCCAGAGTGATTTTGTGGTCGTGGTAACCTAGTGGCTACGGTCACATACTTGTGGCTGGCGTGTCACGAATTCGAGTCCAAGTGCTACTAAACACCCACCATGTAGAGGGGCTGTTAAATATGTCGGGGCTCAAAATCCTCTCTTTGGCATGGTGGTGAAATAAGGAGAGAGGCGGTGACTCAGGTATCGTCTTACTCGCTTGACCATGGTTCAAAATTACGAGGTTCGTCTCCAATACCCTGCGTGTGGCTTTGTAATGCGGCCTTAGTAAATGATCCCTCACTCTAATGTGATTTGTAATTCCATCATAACCCTCATCCTTGATCTCAGTTGTGCCACAGCCTTACACATTTCATAGCATTTAAATGAGTAGTTATTAATTTTTTTCATGTATTCCTTTGCCATTAAATTGCGACATACGGAACTCCTACCAAATGGATTTCCGCTCTCATATATCTTTTTCTTAACGGGATAAAATGAAAGTACAGACGAACTTCATGTATAGGGATTGCAATACCGGTATATTTTGAGTGTACAATTTTGTAATACCGGTATTCACAAGTTTAAATACCGTTTTTTCGGTGTTTACTAGAAACACAGAACAATTGTTAATGCTAGACTCTAAAACACGTTGAAACAGTTTACTCCTAATGATGTAACGATTTTTGAAACTGAAAAATGTAATCCAAAAAGCTATGATCGACTTAAATCTGCAAATTAATTTTTCCGATAGGGAATTCGACTTAATATCCAGAGTTGTATAAGCTCTTTTAATAAAACTGGCTAGACATTATGTCGAAGAAATTCTAATTTATTAACACTAATGCAACAATAAATTTCATGTTGCAGTCACTGAATGAATAAGAACACAACACTATTGAAGAATTATGTTATATATTACATTAAGAAACCGCACAGAATAAAGGCTTGCCGAAATAGAAAATGTCTTACGTTATTTATATAATTATAATGATTTTAAAAATGAAAATGAAAAAGAAGAAAAGAGACTAGCAATTCAAATTTGTGATCAAGTTTTTAATAAATTTTCTCTTAATTTTTTTTTTACCCACAAACCTATTTACATTAAGAAGAATTCGGTACAGATGTCGAAGAGGATGATTACAGTAATGTCTGCAGTGAAAAGAAATTACCTCTTGAACAAAAATTAGAATTAGTGATAGCTAAAAAAATTTCAACAAACCAAAATATAATACAGAAATTAGCTATACTCAAAACCATCCGAAGAGAAATCGATCTACCTGAAGATGAGGGATTTAGAAATAAATACTTTTGGAAAAAGTTTATAGCGCATTGCTAACAGTTCCAACAACTAGCATAGATGCCGAAAGAGCGTTTTAGTCAGCTGGTAATTTTTGCACAAAATTACGTTCCAGGCTTAATGACAATACAGTTGGTGCATTATATTTTTTAAGATCACATTTCAAAAATTTGTAATAGTACCATAGACTGAATAGTGATATTCACATTTTTTTGTGATTTAAATACATAAGATGTACTTTTACTTTTTTGTACTGTTATAAGTTATATATAAATTATTTTTTGTGATATTTATACACTCTCTAATAAAACTGGCAAATAAAATAAAGAAACACCTGTGTTTTCTTTCTTTTCCTAAAATTTCTACTACCGGTATTAAAACCGGTATCTCGGTATTAAGATCTAAAAAATGCCGAATACCGGTATTGTGTGAACATTTGGTCCGATATTGCAATCCCTATTCATGTATATAGCTATATCAAAATTCAACCGATACAAAATAAAATGTAATACACGAGTATTCGTACTTATAAGCACATTAAATAACATAGGAAGTGTCCTTTAAAGTTCAATTTGTCAAAGTGAGCTGTTAGTTGTTAATTTTAACTAAGAACATGCGGCATGTTATTTCTTAAGGAATATACAGCTAATATATTATAATTTCTTGCATGCTTTTATTAGAAAATGTAAGGAAAGACTTCATCCTTGAAATTAAAAATAATGAGTAGATATTTTTTAAATATTCATGGATCCCTGGAAATATATTAACACACATCGATTTTATTTTGAATATTGATAGATGCTGATAATGTCTTATACCTGACATTGCTGTAACATATTTTATAAGTATTTTTGATCAACAAAAAGTTCAAAATTTATTTAAATTGTTATAAATAATAATGATAGCAGTAATATATAATGATATGTACCAAAAATGAATTTGGTAATTTAAAAGTTATTTGCCAAAAGGAATTGGATGAATTTATTAAATTAAAAAAAAACACGTACTTGCATTTTTTTTTCTGTGCACTTTCCAAGATAAACAATAAAAAAAAAGTAAAATATTTCTGGATATTTTCAAATAAAAATTTTGTGAACTCAAATGCTACTACATCATTTTTGGTGTCTTAGCGACCCTTTTAGCGACTTGTGTCAAAACTTGAAAACGTTTTTTTTCTCACGTTTTAAAGCATTCAGAGTTGAACTGAAATTTTATATACACGATTGTTTTGGATGACAATACGATACTTTACTGATAATTAATAAAAATTAATTACCACTTATAAAGTTGTGATTCTGTCATATGTTTTTACATATTTATATTAATTCTACCTATTTAATAAAAAGTAGCTCAAAAATAAAGTTTTTCTTTGTTGATCTAAGTAGGAATTGACTTAATTTTTTTATATATATATTATTTGTTTTGGTCAGTATCAAGTTTTTTAGAAAAAATTTGTTTTTATTCATTTTCTCGGATTTGAAATGATGTTAAAATATTTATTTAATATTTGAAGCACTGTTCTGAGACTATTTTAGACATTGTATTAATGACACAATACTTTCGACATAATCCGAGTTGATCTGTCTGCCCCCACGTTTGACGTCGTAACTGTAATCAGAATCCAATCTGATATTTTTATGCCTCTATTTTTTTTAGCCCTTTTCTTATAAAAATAATTTATGATTGATCTATTTTTAATTTATAAACCTTGGATTATTTTGATATTTTTAGATGTCTCTTATCTTTTCTCTTGGTTGTTGTTTTTTTTAGTTATTTCTTGGAATTATTTTTTTGTTCTTGTACCCTTAAGTTATTAAGTTAAGATCTAGAAATAAGATTGTAATAAAAAAAATTCAGTTAGAAATATCTCTAAGAAAAAAAAAGAAACGAGTCTTACAGTAGTCGCATATGATGTGTAACATCTGACATGTTATCGTGATAAATACGCAATATTAACTTTTTTCCTGAAAAAAAAATTAAAAAAAAAAAAAAAAAAATCCGCGCGCGAGCACGTGGGTATGATTCGAAATAATTTTCTATCGAGTAATTATATCTTTCATGAAAATTGTATTTTATTAACAAAACGAGTAATGCAATATTTTATTAAAAATAATTATTCTTGTTCAATTTGGGGAAGAGCGGAGACAATAGACTTATGTGTTAACTAAAATATGACACATACTTATACTTGTGATTTCAAAGTATTTAAAAACCGTTGAAAAACAGCGTCAGTAACAGTACCACTGTTAGCAGTCGAAACATTCTAATTTGTGTTCATTTCGAGCTTGAGTTCATCATTCATAAAAGCTAAGAGCGGCTCAACTTTTGACAAACTGAAGTTAAAGTTGAAATCATCACTCAAAATCAGGGGAAGCGAGTGATAATTTTTTTAAAAGAGCAGAGCCACCTTCGTTATATGGTAAAAGAACAAAATGCAGGAAATCTTTAATTTTTTTTTAACCGTTTTATTCGAAGAAATGTATACGACCACTAAAATCACTGTTTGTCCATTTTCAAATGAGCATTCTGCCTCACTTATATCCCCCAATATCGTGACTAACGGATTTAGAGTCGAACGCTCGAGTGCTTGATGGCTACTAGAATTGGACCCCCATGCGAGGGAAGCGAAAAGACACATCCACGCACTCTCATTGGTCAAATCAAGTAGCGCGTGCTTACGTCACATCCTGTTACACACATCCGTTCCTTTTCACGAAATCACTCCCAACAATTATCCAGAAACCGAGAGGAAAGATGTTATACATCAAAAACTTAAATCTTTCATGAGATTATAACGATTTATGAATGAATCTTAAAATATTCAGGTCACAGTAGCCTAATGGTTAGGTCCCGAACTGCTGGCAGGAGTGTCGTGGGTTTGAGTCCTGGTGCCATTGAAGACTTGCCATGTAGCGAGGGCCGATGCACACTAAATTTGTCGAGTCTCAATGTCTTTTCCTTGCTGTTGTAGTTAGGAGAGGAAATGCCAGCTCAAGTATCGTCCTCGTCACTTAAACAAGGTTCAAATTACGAGGCCCGTCGCCAATAAACCTCGTGTTGCTTTATATATATAGCGCGAGGTTAATAAGACTCTCCCTCACTCATAATGAATTATTCTCATATATTTTCTCTCTCTCTCTCTCTCTCTCTCTCTAAAATGCTTATGTTATAAAGATCGAAGCATTAGCAAGTTATCGGAATATTTATGAAATATTTTTATCAAAAAGAGAATATGAAAAAAAAAAAAATTAATTGAAATTCTGTAAATTGGCTGTCATTCCATTTTACTTGATCACACTTGGTTGAAATTTCAGTTTGTTTGGGGGAATTTTAAATTATATAATAGTTGGATTGCTCTTGATTGGAGATCAATCAACAGCTGACCTTTCAAACCAGAGGCGAATTACGCATATTAAATTTGCAAGTCGTCTATTTCAGTGTTTCGCAACCTCCGGTCCGTGGATCAAATGGTACCGGGCCACACAAGAAATTTAAATTATTTACTGTGGTATATTTTTCTTGGATTTGTGTGAGCTACTTTTTTATGAAAATCACTTTATATTCATTTTTTTGGTGTAGCTATATTTTATTCTAATTCACGATTATAAATACACAATTGAATTAAAATTATTTAATCAAAACAGTCTAAAATATAAACAATCAACGTTTTCACCTCAGTGGGCCGCGGTAAAATTAACAAACGTTGACCGGTCCGCGGCGATAAAAAAGTGGCGGAACACTGGTCTATTTCACGTATACAGTGACGTCCACAAGGAGGAAGGGGGTCCTCGGGTCCGGACCTCCCCAAAGCCCTTGTTTTTTTTTTTTCGATTGTTTATAATCCTATGTATACAGTACATAAAATTTAATTAAGTATTTTCTATTAATAATTAATTTTATTAATTAACGTTAATTATTTATTCAATAATTAATTTTTTACCTTTTTTTGTTCCTAAAATCGATAAAATCAAATTTATAAGTTGGGCTACGTATTGGAACATAATACGAAAACTGTGAACTATCGATTGTGGGCCCCCCCCCCCTTTGAAAAATTCCCGTGTGCGTCACTGGAAATATATATTGTACGCCTGAATCTAATGATGTTGCTAGGATTCTAATAATGTTTTGGAGAATGTCCATTCTCATTTCAGAATATAAATTTCATAGTTCTTTCAATAAAAACGACAAATATGCATAATTTAGCTATTAAATAGTGATTAATTAATTAATACAATTTTTTTTCACTTATCAAATTAATAAATAAAATTAAATAACCCATATTTCAACTCAGTGGTGCACACAAGGGGGGTGTCCTAGGGGTCCGGACGCCTCCCCCAAAGCCCTTGATTTTTTCCCGATTAATTATATATAATTTTAAGTATATAATACGTAAAATTTAATTAAATATGTATTTTTTAATGATTAATTTTATTAATTGATATTAATAATTTATTTAATAATTAGTTTTTTTACTGTTTTTTGTTCCCAAAAATCGACAAAATCAAAAGGAGCATGATACAAGAATGGTGGACTTTCGACCCTGACCCCCCCCCCTTGGAAAACTTCTGTGTGCGCTTTTGTTTCAACCTCATTAAATTTTTAAATTTAATATTATTACTTAATCTCTCATAGCAATGCATGAGATAATTTATAATTTATCTTCAAATACATTAATGTTACATAATATATCTTGCTATCAAAACTATATATCATCTATCAATAGTTTTTGCATTGTTGAATGAAAACCTATGAACAAATCAAACATGTTAATACCCCCGTTTCACGTATTAGGTGACTGGGCCATCTGTACAGATATGCCGATGCTTCTCATAGCAAAAAAAGTAACTTTTTCGAAAATTTAAAAGACCAGACGTAGAGGACGATCACCTACACAAGAGTTAGACGATGTTGAAAAGGATCTCAATTAATGGGAATCAACTGAAGGAAGATCATTGTTACTGATCGGATCAACTGGTAGTGGATCAGCGAGTCAACCTTGGCTTGCAAGAAGCTGTTGAGCTTATGAAGAAGAAGAATATCCCCGTTAAAATGTATGATTCCATTTTCATTATATGGAAAACAATACACATTCTAAGAATGATTTATGAAACGTTATGAAAATGATAAAAATGTGAGGACTAATTTTTAAAATATAGATCTGATAGCTTGATCATGTGCTCTCTTCCATAGATGGGTCATTGGCATTGGCGCACACAAGGGGAGGGTCCTGGGAGTTCGGCCCCCCCCCCCCAAAGCCCTCGATTTTTTTTCTGATTGATTATAATTCTAAGTATATAGTACGTAAAATTTAGTTAAATATTTGTTATTAATGATTAATTTTATTAATTAATGCTAATTATTTATTCAATAATTAGTTTTTTACTGTGTTTGGTTCCAGAAATTCGACAAAATCAAAAGGAGCATGATACAAGAATGGTAAATTTTCGACCCCGGGGGCCCCCCCCCCCCTTGAAAAATTTCTGTGTGCGCTCCTGGTCATTGGAAAAAAGAAATTCATAACAATCTCAAAACCTTTATCGAAATTTGCTTGAAATTATGGAAGCCAGATATGAAAAACCTTTCTCCAATTTTTTTTATAATAAGCAAACATATTTAGTTGCAGTTATTTAGATAAAACCGACGCTTCATCAAAAGTAATAATGTATATGCTTTCGAACCTCTATATAACGAACCTCTATATTGCGAATTTTTCTGTATAGTGAACTTTTCCTGGAACCTTGAACATTTCACGATTTTTTTCGTAAAATAACCTCTCTATAGCGAAGTGCATTTTCTATGTAAGGAACTTTTTCTTTTGTGATTCAGTTTTTGTTCTCCCTTTTTTTTAAAACTATTTTTGAAAAAATTTCAAGTTATTCTCTCTTTAACACATTTTTTGGTGGCCATAAATCTGGAACTGGTTTTATTAGATCCTAACTCTCCGAGAGCAATAGAGTTCTGGATGTTTCGTCCAAGAAGTGCAACCTTTAATCCCCCCATTGCCTAGTTCACTAGAAACATTTTCGATATCCTCTTTCACCCCCAGTGGAGTTGTGCCGTGTTCTAACTATAAAATAATGTATGTTTAATATTACTTGTGTGCTTTTTAAATTATAAAAAATGTCCTTAAAATTTATTAATTTTAGTATAAAATTATTTTCCTAGGTATCCGACTACGTTCGGAACCGTGATTTAAAAAAAGCGCATAAATGGATAATTTGCATGATATTTAGTGTCACTTAGATTAAAATACATGTATAAAATTGTTTTAAGGAAATTTTGACAAAACAATTATTTAAATACAATATTTAGACAAAAAATTAACTTAGAATAACTTTTTTCAAAATGTTCTCCTTTTATGAAAAAGGCTTCTGTTATAATAATATTTTGCCTGTATATAGCTCAAAACTCTGTACAGAGGTTCAACTGAGATTTTTGAAAAATTTTTGAAATTTTTTTTTCTTAAATTTTCTCCCCTCTGTTGTCGTAAAACATGGATAAATCCACTTCTAAGTTATATATTTAAAAAATTCTAGTTGAGCCTCTGTACAGAGGTCTCAGCTATATACATGCAAAATATTATTATAATAGAAGCATTTTTCCCAAAAGGAGAACATTTTGAAAATGGGTCATTCTATGTTCATTTTTTATCAAAATATTGTACTTAAATAATTTTTTATTTTAATACTATTCTTAAATCAATTTCATATACATTTTCTAATCTAAGTGACACTAAATATCATAAATATTATCCATTTACACGCTTTTGAAAAATCACGGTTCCGAACGTAGTCGGATACCTTCATATTGAAAATTACAGTGAATTCTTCAACATTCTTTTTTCCTTGTTTTCCTTGCAGTTTTTCTTTCTTTTTTGATGGGTAAGACATATAAAATAAACATATATTAATTCTAAAAAAGATGTGAATAATTACTTTTTTTAATATATAGTGTTTATGTGAATTTAAAATTTGTTTTATGTGGTTTAAAAAGTATATTTAAAGATGAACGTCTATATAACGAATTTTCCATATAACGAACTTTTTCCGGGATTTAGCGAGATCGTTATATAGAGGTCCGACTGTATTTTCATTTATCTCGTATAAGCCACTACAATATGCTTTTGTTAAACCTCCTACCTCTGCAAAAGATGGTTAACATTATTCGTTATTGTTCTTTTCTTTTGTTTCCTTCGTTTTGTTCGACTTTTTTAAGCTGTTAATCTTGATTTATTATTTCTACCGATACTTATACAATTGATGTCTAGGTTTATGGATTTTCTCTTGTTATTATCCCGACTTCACATTCGATAAAAATTTTAAGTATCTTTTTAGGATATATACAGTCGGAACCAGTAGCGCACACAAGAATTTTTCAAGGGGGGGGGGGGCCCGAATTTGAAAGTTCATCATTCTTGTATCATGCTATTTTTTATTTTATCGATTTTCAGGAACAAAACACAGTAAAAAACTAATTATTGAATTAGTAATTAGCATTAATTAATAAAATTGATACATTAATAACAAATATTTAATTAAATTTTACGTATTATATACTTAGAATTATAACCAGTCGGAAAAAAAATCAAGGGCTTTGGGGGGGAGTCCGGACCCCCAGGACCCCCTCCCCTTGTATGCGCCACTGATCGGACCTCTATATAACGAAGTCGCTAAATCCCGGGAAAAAGTTCGATATATTGAAAATTCTTTATATAGAGGTTCATCTTTTAATATACTTTATATAAACCACTATATACTAAAAAAGTAATGATTCACACCTTTTTTAAAATTAGTATGTGCTTATTTTATATATTTTACCCACAGTGGCGCATATTATTTTACGCTCAGTGGAGGTTGCGTTATTTTCTTCCAGGAAAAAAAGATAAAATAAAGTTAAAGCTAGTTAATTACTGGTTTTAGCCACTTGTTTAAAATAAAAATGACATTTTTTCAAAACTCAGAATGTGTCCGAAAACCGTATCATTCTTTTTACCTTTGTCTTAATCAAAGATTCTCAAATTGTGTCCACCATGGAATTTTGAAAAAATACATCTACAAAACTACTTATACTATATTTAATATTTAGTCATATTTCAACTCAGGTAGGGTGCCAGAAGAAAAAATTTAGATAAAAAAAGGGAACCGTGAGTCGAAAATGTTAGGGGGAGCAACTGGTATATATCAGAAATAACATCGTATGTACATTAATGAATTACTCTAATTTGATTTCATATATATCAAATGAAAAACGTTCTACAAATAAAAACAATTTTGCTGTTATTCCGTGACTTTTTTTATGCATTGTGCGCTGTTCTATAAATTAATTATTGTTACGTTTTTACCTCAGGTTTAATAACTGCAACCTGCATTTAAAAAATTACATCCTTCTAATCTCGGCGTATGGAAATTCCAGTCTAAAATTCCTGTTTAAAATATGACCTTGAAATTTGACAGCATTTATTCATTAGATTATTTTTAAATGAAAATATTTTTTGTATTAGAGTCAAATCAAGACAGCTGAAATGTAGTAATCAAGTAATGTTTTCTTTTAAAGCTCTTCTTAATTTATTATTATATATTATTTTACTTTTGTTGCTGGGAAATTATAAGTCTATTAAGTATTTCTTAACAAAAAAATTAGGAGCAAAATTATTCTAAGAAAAAATATTCTTGTTGAAACTATTTTTACCTTAATTTTTAGATTAACTTTTATTAGCAAAATTCTATCAATTTTTATAACCGTGGTAATGAAGAATCAAACTCCATTACTTCAGATCTTGGGCTAGAGTCCTTAAACCGAATGCCAATAAAGACCTGCCGTATAGAAGGGATGAGTTCTAAACTCTAGGCCCCAATAGCCCATAGAGGGTCAAGGCCACTGTGTTTATCTCAGTTTTCATAACCTTGGACACTGAGGTGCACGAGCAAATGTTCCGGTCAGGTGGTCAGTCTGACGAGAAACCCTCAGTGTTTAGTTTCCAAGCAAGTTTGGTACTCATTTATCAAACCACTGAATGGATGAAAAGCTGAGTCAATC
>BMAV01013901.1:170811-183889 GCA_019973955.1 Trichonephila inaurata madagascariensis
CCCCACGCGTACCAAACCCACTGATTTTTACTCACACTGCTATGTATTCGTCACCGAATTCCAAAGCCAATTGATGAGATATGAGATATGTTTGTGTGTAGAGGTGGGAGAGGGGATGAAAGTAGCCTGAAGAAACAAAATTGGCTCGTGTCACAGGGTATTCCGAGGGTATGTCAAAGCCAAGTTAGCCTCTTTTCTACGAAACTATGAAACCACCTCTCTTTCATTTCACATTCCTCTTAAATTTCGCCTGCGTATCTGGTGTTTTCCGTATTTTGTTCATTACCGGAAGGGAAATCTTTTCGTATTAAACAATTTTCGTTTCGTGTTAAGAGGGGGGAAATGCATGAAAATGCGCAGTACTTTGTTGGGACCATTGTATTATTTCGTGTTAAGCAATCAGTGGCGTAACGGAGAACATTTGGGGCCCCCAAGTTAGATTTTACTAAGGGTAGGCATTTGGTGGCAGTCAGGCTTTGGGCCCCTTAGTATCCTGCTCCCCCCCCCCGCAATGCGGTGTGTACGTTACGCCACTGTAAGTGATAGATCGTCTTAAGCGTTTTTACGTTAAACCTATTTCACTGTGTATTGTGATGTAAAAAAACAAGAGTTATCCTTTTTAAGTAGGATTTTAAAGTGAACTCGGCCTTTCTTCTTTATATCTGTTCTCTTATCGTCACTGTGGCCAGAAATACCGACACTTAGTTCTGACAAGAAACTAATCTACGTAAAGATGTTGTTTATGGTTAAGAAAATAACTGTTATTTTTATTTAAAGATATTTTAAGACTCTTAAGTATTCTGCAAAATAAATTTGTAAGAAAAGGAATTGCGCTTAAAATTTAACTCGAAATGTTTATTACATAAATCATTCATAAGTAGTCATATTATAAATCAACACAGTTAATAAATAATTTCAACGAAAAACATTCTTTTTTTATGATTCATTTCAATAATAACGGCTCAAACCCCAAAAATACAGTAACATTTATATCTATATCTAAGGATAATTAATTTATTACCTAATCAAAATTCTATTTCCCATCTAATATTTAGTTTCCCACCGTACATATTGGAGTATAAAATTAAACAGCTAATACTTTTTCAGAAAAAACATTATGTAACCTTCAGATTTCAACCACCTCTCATTTCCTTTTGTAGTCATAAGACGTACTTTCCCACGCTTTGCTCTTCATTCGAAAACCTCAACTAAAAGATAATAATTTAGCAGTTATTAAAATAAATATACAATCCATTTCAAAATCGGAACAGTTCGCGTCAGTTTGCAACGCAGTAAAGATGTTTAAATCTGTCTTAACGAACGAATAAAAAAAAAATATAAAAAAAACTGTTTCCGGGAAAGCCTCCATACTCCCTTCGAATCGTCACATACAGTGGGAATCGTTAACACGAAACTGAGTATAGCCAAGTTTATTAGAGTACATTTTTTTTATTTACATAGATATGTATATATGCATGTATTTACGAAAAATCAATGAAACAAAAGCATTCATAGGAACTTAATGGAGTTTAATACAATGTTTTCAAGTTTTTGGAAAAACAAAAAAATTTATTAAGTTTTTGGAAAATAATCTGATATTTTTCTTTACATTGTCTTTTTCAGCATCAAATATTCAACAAATTGTTCGATGTCGTCCATTTTCTTATTCATTTCACCATTATAATGTGCATCTAAATAACTGCACATACATGATGTTCTACATTTCGGATGACGCGGAAACAGGAGCTGCATTATTCATTTCATTTTTGTCGTCAAAATGTGCATCAATGATATTTTTTGAACTTTAAGGAACTCCAAAAGATTTGCCTATCATAATTGGGGCTGTACAAACATATTCATCATCTACTGCAAAGAATTATTCCGATGATGCGCTTGGGTGGCTGGTGTTATCCGTATTTTGTTCATTCCCAGAAGGGAAACATTTTCGTGTAAGTGATTTTCGTTTTGTGTAAAGAGAAAAATGCATGGAAATACACAGCAGTTTGTTGGGACCGTTGTGTGTTATTTCGTGTTAACCGATATTTCGTCTTAAGCGTTTTCGCTTTAAGGTATTTCACAGTATACACTAAGAGAAATTATATTTAATACATTATATAAAAGTTACATAATTTATTTTTTTAAATTTCTTAGTATAATCGCCACAAACGTTGAGACATTTATCCCAGCTTGAACAACTCCGGAATACCTCCGCATCACTGCTACCGGACCAGTTGCTTTAAATAATCCACAACCATGTCTTGCATCTCTTCCTGATCCGAAAATCTTTCCTTACCATGTAAGGCATTTGCCTGTGGGTGATGTCTTACTTCTAAATTATCTTCGTGACCTAGGGATGTGGGAGGGAATAAAGAACCAGGCATTGCCATAATCTTAATATCTCTTATCAAGATTTTAACTTAAACACTATACAATGATAATATTTCTTTTAACTTAGTGGATCTGAGGTGAAAAACACACAATACGTATTGCCAAATAAGCGCGACCTTAATCACTATATTTAACTTTACTGCCTATTCCTTATCTCATTTTATACACAGTTCCTAATATTTAGTAGATCGGTCCTATCTCTATATCCTAGGTAGCAGCAACAGTCTCGAATCCTCAATGTCGTTTCTTTATATCGCGTGGAATGGTATCCACCTTGACTTGAACTCTGGAATCTAGGCCTGTTTCAGCCTACGCGCTTAAACTCAGACTAGCATAATCACTTCCCAAAAGGCCACACCACTTACGCTAAACTTCTGCTATTTAAAAGGTTTCTAATTTGCATAATCATGCTTCGCTTCTGGATTTGGTTTGAAAGAATTCGCCTTTTTCGGCCCCAAAAACCCAAGAGTATAATTAATAGAAAGCGCGATGAGCACGTCACAACCACAGGTAAGAATAACTGAAAATAAGAGAGATCTAAATTTTAACCTTACGAAGGATGTTGTCCCAATCCCGCTGTGTCGACAACTGTTTAGTTTAAAATGACACGCGATCTAATGCCGTCTTGCAAAATTTTATTACTCATTCGCGTAATCAATCGTTCGGGTCTTTTTCTTTTTATGGCCGAGTGAAGTTTCTAGACAATCAGATCTGTAAAAAGATCTAATTACTCTTCACATCTTCTGCTTCTAATACTTAGTGATTAGACATACGATGTTTGCTTCCGGAGAAACAAATCGAGGCTTAAGTACAACAATGTTTCGGATTCTGTTACAACACTGAATCCATGTATCAAGCCATGCAAGTGGCCCAAAACTTGCCCAAGCATACAAGTAGTTTGTATACCAGCACCTTTATTACAAGTTGCTTTACATGATTGTTTCTGAATGTCTCCTTCTGAAGTAACAATATAACTATTAGTGATCAGCCTCGTTATTTTAAATCATAGTCAAGTAACAAGGGCAACACCTAACAGGTATCTGATTCCCTAAACTTCCACAATATGCCAATGTGAGAACTTGGAGCTCTGCCAGATTTAACCTGCGTAAGTCCCTATAGACAGCATCTTTATTATCGAGCCTCATAGTTATTGTCTAGTTCAGGGATGGCAAACCTTTATGGATCAACGTGCCATTTTTTCCAAAGAAGTGTCTAATGACGTATAGACGTGCCGGTAAATAATTTTGACTTATGATTTTTGGGAAAATAATAAAACTAAATACGGATAACACAAAACTCTATTTACTACGAAAAAATACTTTTTGCGCTGTATAGTTATAAATGTTTTAGTTATTCGTGTAATTCAAATTAAAGAGTAACATTAGTGTGACTTCTGTTGTTGCAGATTGTATGACAAATAACTTATATTAGAATTGTAAGATGTTACTTTTTGTAGAATATATGCTGAATTTGAGTTATCTGCCAAACGGTTTCTTAGCAATCATTTTTGCTGTTTACAAGAGGGTTTGTGATATGTTTCAAAATCCCGTTTTGCAGACGATGTTCTGCATACCACTATTCCAGAACATAAAACACATACCGTTTTGTCGCCTTTACTAATAATGCCACGTTTCTCGATCCATCAAATTTGAAATTCTCTGTTACACTTACTAACTTGCACTTTTTGTTCTTTTGCTGAACTAGCCATGTTAAACAACAGTTACAAATCATAAATATAACACAGGTAAACTTTAAAAACACAGTTGTGTCAGTGAAACTGACTGTGCAATGCGTAGACAAACTTAACATCATAAGCAATTGTAGTCTACAACGTAACTAAGGCAGGACGAGTGTGCTCCCCGATCATTTGCGTTTGTTTGTAATACTTTATAGTGAACTTTGAAATTTTGAAAAATAAAATACAAACCATCTTGATCACTGACATGCCAAAAATATTGTGTCGCGTGCCATCAATGGCACGTGTGCCACTGGTTCGCCATCCCTGGTGTAGTTTGTTAATTCAAAAGCTTCTCTCACACAGACACACGCAATGTCTCAAGTTAATGATAAGCATTGAAAGTAAGAATTAAAAGTATCAAAATTTTTTAAATAAAAGAGTATCTAATAAGAATGAAGAATATTATTTTATGAAAAGAAAGGAAATACCTCCACACACCCGTAGAAATGCAAACTTACATACATTGCTGTAAAAAGTGATAGAGATTCCTAATCTTATTTTCCAATACATTCATTGATGGAGGCTTCCATCGATTGTTGCTCTAGATTTGCAACTATTTCGAATGCTCGAAACTGGTGATGTATTATGTCCCATGCATGTTCGATTGGTATAAAGTTTATTGATCTCACCTTCCTAGTAAGAATATCAACATTATGGAGGTAGTAGTAAAAAATGCCAGAGCCAGGAAGCTTCACGTTATTATGTTGGAAAGAAGCCTAGGATGGGATGCTTTGAAAAACATCGAAAACCGGCACTTGTAAGATAACTAAGGGCTACCTACTGTTGTAAGAGATGTCACTTCATAAAATTGCACAAGGGTTAATGACTATCTGCCTGTGTAAAACAAAGTCACCTAAAGTCGGCCCTTCCACTCATGGATCCGTTGGTTAGATTCAAGGAGTAGGATTTATATCTCTAAACATTATGCGAAGCCAATATTACAGCAGTCTGAATGATCGGTTAAATTCAACTCTAAAAAACTTTGTCAGTGTCAGATATCTTAAATGCTGCTGTGAGCATAACTTCGCAACAACCAAGCTCCGTGAATTGGTAGAAAGTACCACAGTTGACATGGAAGAGGTTATAGCGCATTATTATTTGACATTATGAGATGCGTTTCAAGAGAAAAGCAGCACTGATTATAAAAAAAGGATAGTCACTTGCAATTGTTACCTGTTTTATACAATACCGAAGAGGAAAAATGAGGTGGCTGGGATAGCCTAATAGTATTGATCCTGAACTCGTGGTTGACGTTATGGAGTTGAGGGTTCGAGTGTTGATGCCACTGAAAACCCGCCGTGTGGATGGATTGATGCAAGTTGAATCTGTCGTGGCACAAAATATTCCCGTTGTCCAAAGTTTAGAGAGTGGTGTGCCAGTTCAAGAGCGGTCCTCGTCATTTGAGTATGGTACAAAATTACGAAGTGCATCACCAATATTCCTGATGTTGCTTTAAAAGCAACATTACTTAACACTCGCTTATCCAAGAAAATGAGGTATTTACACTTTTACTTAGGGACAAGTTAACTTTCCGCAAAGTATAAATATAGCCGATAGTACATGTCAGTTAGATGGAAGCTTGATTCCAATACTTTAATGAGATTCACACTCAATTAAATCAATATTTCTATTAACACTTCTAAAATTAGAATCCATGATTGAATTCGTAATTATCTCGGATAGTGAATAGAACAGGGGGAACGTAAAAGTATTCGAAGACGGAGAGTTGTGCGCGACATGAACGAACATATTCCTGCCTGCACTCACTTGCTTTCTACTTCTACAGAAATGCATTAGCTTCAGATTTCTTAAAATTCAGCTAGTGATTTTTGTATGCAAATTGTTGCCAAATTCAACCGACAAATTTAGAGGAATTATAGTAGGCAGCATGAAAACGACAAATCTCCATAGAATATAGGGCCATAAACCATGTTTAGTCAGAGTAATTCTCAAAAACTCTTTATGAAGGGTGGGATGTCTAGTACAATGAAGTGGTAAAAAATAAATTTCTTAGAGGTAAAGTATGTTTACAATGGGAACAATGTAACACAGTTCAACGTCAAAATACAACGACAAGTGTTTGTTGCAGGGATTGTTCGAAGCTGCGGCCGTGTTGATCATAACACAGCTAACACTGACGGAAGCGTTTATTTAAATCAGCGGAACTCAACCTGCGGCCTGCGGGCCACATGTGGCCCACCGAGCCTTCTTAAGTGGCCCGGTCAGTGCCCATTGTTCTGAAAAATTCACTTATTTAAGAACAATATATTAAAAATTTGGTGTCAAGAAATCAAATATATCAATTTTGCTTTTTGCTGTCGATGTCGTACAAGTGCGAATTGATATTCTTTTTTTTTTAATTTGTAATAGTTACGGTTAGTGATAACAGACAACATTGGAGTAGTGACAGTTTTACGGATGTAACTAATTTCTAACTATCTTTCATATCTTGCAAGCGAAAAATATTCGAAGGAAATATATCGTTTCAAGACGATTGGAAGGTTGACTATTTTGTGGTGAAAAACAAATATGGATCAGTAATTGTTTGATTCGTCACGAAAGTGCTGTATTTAAGAAATAACAATAAACAGGAATCACACACATTCAATGACACTTTTACTCGTAGATATCTTTCAAGAGGTAATTAATAGAATTTTTCTTGAATAATCTTTGCAACAGCAACAAACAGCTACGTACCGCAATTGAAAAATGTGCTGGTCCACCACCGTGCATGAGCAACGCGTACTGGTGCGCAATGGCCGGCACTCCCGACAGCAACTCAGGTAGGACGTTTTGTAGGAAAACAAGGTAATTCGTGCCATTGAGAGGTTCGATCAGTTATGTATATCCCCACATTTTTTGGGGCCACTCCCCTCGTCTGGCTCATCATCCTCCCGACCAGTGGCGTAACGGAGAATACTTGGGCCCCCTTGCAAAATCAGGTTTTATGTCCCAAGCCCAAACACGTACTTGGCGTTAGTCAGGCTTTGGGACACCCCCCCCCCATCCCCGATGCGGGAGTTGCGGGGGTGTACGTTACTCCACTGCTCTCGACTGTTACTATTATTGTGATTTTTACCGACTAAACATGGTTTGCGATCCCATGTTCTACGGTGATTTATCACCCCCATGCTACCTACTATCATGCCCCAATGAATTTGTCGGTTGAATTTGGCAACGCGTAGTATTTTTCCACTTTGCTCTCAAACAAAACAATGTAGAATTAAGATTCATACACTATCTGACAGATCAAAAAAATTTTCATAAAATTTAATTTTGTTTAATTTTTCTGAATTAATTAGCCAATTTTTGTGACAAATTCCTAAATGTGGCTTTAAAATTTGTCATTTTGTAATTTTTTTTAAAAAAAAATTAACTGTCCCCGTTAAATCCAATTCATAGACATAGGAGACCAAACGGTATAGAATTTATATGTTATACGGAATGAAAATTTTAATTTATTAGAGAAAAGGAACGGGACGAGGGTGGGGGTATAATTTGATAGCCTTTACTTAAACTTTTAAGTGAGCTGTATTACAACTTGCATCAAGGTAAGAGATAACGTATTATTGATGTTTCTTTATTCTTCAGGGTATATTTTCTGAATAAAGCATTCAATTTCTACGATGCTGTTAGCCAGGGGTGTAGCTAACGCCGTATCAATGATACGGGGCCACCAAGCAAAGGGGCCCCAACATGTGTAACTACAGTCCAACTAACAGGGTTCTCATATGTAAAAAAGGGCCTCGAAGGAATTTTGATACAGGGCCCACTCAGAACTAGCTAAGCCAGTGCAGTTTATGTCTATCCCATCTACCAATTTTCAGAACATTCGGATAACTGGGACTTAAAGATAACTTTCATATATTGAAGAAAACACAAAATTTCATGATAATATATTTTTGCGTAATTAAAATTTTGAAGAAATATATTTTAGTTAAAAGAAGATAGTCTTGAAAACAGAAGAGAACCGATCAACATTTTTCATGTGGTATTAGTATTATAATTTATAATGTTTTAACACTGCCGTTAATATCTAAGTGATGGATGATTTTATGAATTTATTGTTAATTATTATTATTTCTATATATATTATTATTGATTTGTATATATTTTTAAAAGTAAATAAATAAAAATGTGTTGTAAATTACGAATTTTTATGTTACTTAATTCTATGAGTAAAATATTAAATGCAAAAAAAACTTGTTTTTAATTTTTAAATGTTTGAGGCATTTTTAGAAACAACTTTAAATACTAATATATTTAGTATGTAACAATTTTTTAATATATACAGTTTATTACAAATATTTAAGAACTAACCATTTTCAATAGGACTGGTGAAAAAAGTATATTCAAAGCTTTTCTTCAAAATGTAAGTGATCATTATAACTAAATAATCATAAGAATTATCTTCTTTCTCTCATTTAAAAGTATTTTAAAAAGAATATTAAATTTGTTGAAAGTTTTTATTAAAAGTATTTAATTAATATATGCTACTTAATAAAATTATACATAATAGAGGATGGAAAAAAATTCCGCCCAAAAATTCTACAACACATTTATTTACCTTGGAGCAACAATTGATTGACAACCATGTTTTCAAGTTCTGATAGTTCACGATTGAAACATTTTCATGAGTATCTTAAGGTTGTCTTCGGTAAAAGTACAAGAGTTTGAACTAAACGGGGAGCACATTTTCAGACAGAAAAATGCCTCAATTTCCATGGAAATTTGCAATATTATAACTCATATCTCTATTAACAATATAGTGTTTCTAAAAAGTTCAAAATATTCCATGAATACTTTCTTTTTCGTTTTAATACGTGAAGGCACAACTCATTTAACATTAAGATATAGAAGAAAAACGCGAAACACATTTTACACCAGAATAAATTATTCAACTCGGTTAAAAATGGGAAGTATAATAAAAAAAATCCTGCTCTCTAAAGGATAGTGAAACCAGAATATCATATAAAATGTTCATTTCTCTTATACATGAAAAAATGTTCCAAATTTGGGTCCTATTCTTTAACATTAACCCAAAACACCCATAAATGAGAAATTAATTACTTTAATAGCTTCAGAATTTGAAGAAAACAAGCTTGAATTCTTCAAATTCTGAGTACGAAATTGAAGCATTAGCTACAAATATGAATTTTCATTACATTGCAAAATTCAAAACTAGAATTTCTAAAAAATAACGATAATTACAACAGAAAGTATTTGTCATTCATAATTTCTGTCTGTACGTACATTTATGCTATTGAGCCTGTATTCAACCATGAGGAAGAGTCAAATAGGAAGATTTAATAAAGAAGGTTTAGGGGTAATCCAATCTTATCTGTCGTTTTCTGTGTTTCGGGATCCGCCTATCGTGTTCGGATACCATCATCGGTGCAAGGCCGGCTACTCGGGCGTTATTTCAAGGTCGACAAGATGATACAGTGGCCGAAAACCAGATCTAAAATGAACTCTATCATCATTCCAGTCTTTCCCAACCTTATTAAAGCGGCAGGACCTGATACTAATAAATAAAGATTTAAAAAGAAGAAAACCGATAGCTTGAGCATCCAAGTTCGCATGCGGTAGGGAGAAAGTTATGGAAAGTGGATTAACCTGAGAGTTGAGTGATATCTACTTTAATATCTGGGGAATAGCAATTCACTGATAAAGCAGAAACATTTTGAAAAAAACTCTTGTAGTTTTTATCTCGTTTTATATTGAATATGCAGTCCACGTGACTTTCTGAATATTTAATCAGGCAGAACGCTTTTCTTTTTCGCAGAATCCCAAGCGGGTAATGTTCTGCCCAGACATCGGATGAATATAAGAATGGAAATAAAACACTTGGCTTTATTAAAATCGGAAACTCGTCTGCTTAGACTGGAGAAGTTTCGAATACATAATTTTGGGTTAAAGTACATTTTAAATAATCAAGGCCACAAGGATAGAATTTTTAAGCCATTGAACCATGGAAATGGTACAGCCATATTAAGGTTGTTTCAGCATTTTGTCATGGACAGTGCAGATTCCGAGTATAATACATTTTTAAGTAGAAAAATATCCCGTAATAAAAACACGTCTGTATAAGGCAGTACTCTAAGTTTCAATACTTGCCATATCCAGTGTACAATCATAACTTTCATCACGCCCCCCTTCCATACAATAACAATGTATTAAATTCAATAATACTATACTTAGATGCTAAAGCTACAATACGATTTTAGCCTTTAAGTGCCACCGGCGTATATAAACGTCTTGACCATCCAAGGTTCTAATTGCCCTCTGACGTTTATCTACGTCTATCCGAAGTACGATCTTTTCTGTGCACTGCTATCCATAAAATTATTCCTATAGCTTTGGAATGAAAAAAGGGCGACAGTACTTGCGAAGGATTTACTTATTTCGGAGGATTTGCTTATTTTTACTCCTTTTCTCCCCCTCCCCAATATATCACCTACGCACGCCTACGTGGAAAATGGTGGCATTGGGGAGCGAATCACTTAAATTTTAATCCGCAGTTAAGGGATTAATTATGAACCACACAAAAAAATTATCAAGATAAGTGTTAATTTTTGTATATAATTTTATATATGACAAGCCCATGGGGGTTATTGGTAATTATTAAGCTAGTTAACTTAGTAAAGCTAAATTAATAATAAAATAGATTGTGCAGTATCAATACATTTATAAGTGTATTATATCAGTGTATATGTGTATTTTATTTTTTATTATGTAAGAATGTATATTGTTTGTCTACTTTCAGTAAATTAACAATTTTTTTTAAATAATCCTTTGTTTTCGACTTTTTAATATGTTCGCGCCCCCTTCGTAGAGTTATCACGCCACCCAAGGTCGGCATGCTCTACAGTTTGAGAAACGCTGATATTAGGAAAAAAGCGACCCACTCAATCACTCATCAAAAGATCTCTGGAACTATTAGACCTACAGACTTGAATGTTGGCAGGCATGTTTCCTTTGTTGAGTAGAGATCCTGAAAGAAGATATTTTGAGAAAATTGATTCCCAAAAGGGTTTGCGTGCATGCTATAGGTAAAAATTCCCGTTCTTGAACTAAAAGGTGCACAGACTTGAAATTTTACAAGCATGTCTCTTTTGTTCAGTAGAGATCTGCTAAGAGCAGGTTTTATGTACATCAACTTCTGAGAGAAGGGGAATGGGATTCTCAGAGACATAAGAGATCAAAATACCACCAGTTTAGAAATTCAAGGACTGCTTTTTCAAATCAAGAGGGGAGTGCTATAAGAATATTTTTCACTACAAGTGAAAGCTTAATGCTAAGATATCAATAACTTAAAAAATATATACAATCACACAGTATTAGGAATACCCAACGAGTGAGTGAGTGAATATTAACGTCGCACTGTTCAGCTACACGAGGGCTCTAAAAATACCTAGAGAAGCAGGTGTGTAATGGCTAGTATATATATGTACATTTATCATACATTAAAATTTTTAAGTTTTGCTCAATAAATATCTCATTTTTTAAAAAAATATGTAAAGTTAATTGGCATCAGGGGCGTAGCTACTGCAGTATCAACCCTATCAATGATAAAGGGCCCCCAGACTACAGGGGCCCACCATATATATTTGCAAAATTTTCGTAAAATGTTAAGGGAGCCCCAAAAAGAGCATCCAAGAAATTTTGATACATGGTCCACACACGGCTATCTACACCAGTGATTGACAGTCTGGCATTTTGAGACGAATCAAAAGATGTACAGAACTGATTTTATTACGGAAAAAAAGGAATGAATTTAAGCAGTGTGAGATTCAGTGGCGTAACGGAGAACATTTGGGCCCCCTTTCAAAGTCAAGTTTTGGGCCCCCAAGTTGGATTTTACAAAAGGTACGTACTTGGCGGCAGCTAGGCTTTGGGCCCTCTAGAGCCCTGCTCCTCCCCGCAGTGCAGGGATTGCAGAGGTGTACGTTGCGCTACTGGAGAGACTAAGAGAGAAATGAGGAGTACAATAACAGTATTGGTTTCTACAGGATAGCGAATTTAGATTATATTATATTAATAACTTTTTCATTCTGAAAGGAGGAAAAAACACACACATCTAAGCTATTTATGTTTTACTCTTTACATTACGTACCATTAGGTAAAGACAATTTCATTTTACTCTTAGTTTTGTAAAGTCGTATACAAGAAACTTCATTAAAAACTTCCAGGACTTTTTAAGAGTACTTCCTTTATATATATATATATGTCAGGTTTGAAAAGATAAGCTTCAAAATTAAATAAGTAATAAATAAAAATAGAGTGAACTCTTTACCATCGCGTAAGGATTTGTGGGTAAATAAGTCTATTTAAAGGTGGAGCGAGCGCTGACGAAGAAGAACGCATACTCGAAAAGGCTTAGCTGGTGACTCCTGTTCGAAGTGTTGATAATTGTTCTACTCGGTTGCGCGCCAAAGGGCCGCCATGTTGGATTTTATGTGATTGAAGCAAAATAAAAACGTTATTATAGAGATGATGCCCTCCTCATTGTACCAGCAGGCCTGGGGCCTGTCATATATATATATATTAATATTATATATATATATAATAAATTTGTATAATATTTCAAAAACCAGAAATAATAGATAATGAACATAACAAGAAATAACGTAATAAGAATATAAAAGCAAAACATGAAGATCGAAAAGATACTGAAAAGGAACTATAAAAAAGAACCTAGCGAGTCAGAATGCAATTTCGGACTTAGGACCGAATAAGTGGGTTAGACTAGTTTTAAGGCGCCAACCTTCCCCCTTTGCAACTCGGTAGGAAAACCAAATAAAATAAACAAAAATTTAAAGTATATAAAAAAAAAAATTCAAAGTATATAAAAAATAAACCAAAATTCAAAGTATACAAAAACTCACAGAGAGTATGATAAAACCACTGATTAATATTCTGAAACAAATTCTCCCCAATTTCTTAAAGCAG
>BMAV01013901.1:184182-198584 GCA_019973955.1 Trichonephila inaurata madagascariensis
ATTAGCTTTAGTCGACAAAATAATTGATTAGATGAGTCAGTTTATGAAAGCTTCTATAGCATTTAAACTAATTGTTGCTGAAGCGTAGAAGTAATTTCTTTGTTTTATTTTTCAATCACTGACATTCTCTTTAAAAAAATAAGGGGAAAAAGAAATCATGATCTGTAACACGAAAAATCTACTTTAAATGTAGATAATGTCAAAACATAGTAGGACCTCCAAAAAATTTATCAGTTCGATGAACTGACTGTATTTTCCGAATCTCGACACATTCTGTATCTTTTCTCAATGAAAAAAAAAAGGGGATCTTTTTGTGCTGACAATCTCTGTAATTGTATGTTGACCATTCAGACTGCGTGACACACAGTATTGCTTAAGCAATTATTTAAAACTAGCAAGTGTCTAGTTGATTGATGATCATTACACAGTGAAAGGAAAGTGTTTTTGTTTCCTTAAAGCCTTGTTACTCTTTATTCCTTCATCCTTCTGTACCTATGTTTTGGTTTTTCTCTTGAGCCATTAAAACCTACTTTCAGTCACTGACCTATGTTTTGTCATTGTTATACATTAGATTAAATCCACTGGCGTAGCTAGTTCTGAATGGGCCCCGTATCAAAACTCCTTCGGGGCCTTTTTTTAAAAATGATAGCCTTGTTAGTGGTACTATAGTTACACATGTTGGGGCCCCGTATCATTGATACATCTGGTACGGTAGTAGCTACCCCCCTGATTAGATCTGTAATTTGTATTATTTAATATGGAGTTTTTCCAACTATAATTCACTGTACTAAAAGGATTGTAAGTTTTAGAAATAAAAATTGGATAACCTGAAATAATTTTCATTCTCCCTAAAAATTCAAATTAGATAGTATATCTGGTATTTACGTATTATCGCAACCTATCGGCGACGTTATTTGAAACGAAGCACCGGATTGATGATTTAGCGCCTACAGCACATAGGAAATCGAGGCTGCCAGCTTGGCGAGGTATTAATAGAGTTGACGATTGTTGCAATAATGCGTAAGTACCGAATATCTTGCATATGATTATGTATCGATTCATTTGCCGAGGGAAAATTTCCTAGAATAATGAAAGAGATATCAAGAATTGATGAATTTTGTTTTTCATTTGCTTTTGTACGAATGAAAGACAGGTCATAATGTAGAGTTTTCCTTTCCTTTTTCCTAGAAAGAACTCTGATCTCAACACGAGAGTGTAAACATCTTTAGCAGTGAAATGTTCGTAGAGGTGGCAGGCATAGTTACGAGATACGGATTTCTTTTAAAAAGGGATTTATTCAGAATTAAAATCATATTCTTTACTGGAGTAAAATAAAATCTCAAAAACATACATCTAATACCAAAATAATTATAGAATATAAAAAATTCGAAACCCTTGCACATTAATATTAGCTATCCGATCTCATGCCCTCACGTTTCATCTCCCGATCTCAGTTGCATTATAAGTGTTGCCAACTACATATGACTAAATGTGCACGGATCAAATCGTTTGAGATTTGAATCAATTTGAGATATGAGATTATGGCATGAAAACTGTAAAAACATTTCAGGATCCGAAAATAAATTTTTACAAATTTTCTAAGACAGTAACCAACAGTGTGATTAAACAATAAAATAAAAAAAAAGGTTCTGAATTTGACTGATATTGTAAGCGTTATTTTACTGCCCTTTAATATACATGATTTAGATCAGAGGTTCCTAAACTTTTTTGTCTCATAGACCCCTTGCCATGTTTTTCGGTTTGGGGTAGACCCCTGCTTAGTTGATATTGAATTTTTGCAAATTTATTTACTTAAATTTTTTTTGACAGCTGTCACTACTATTATTTTAAAGTATTTAAATTTCTAACTGTAATGAAGTATAAAAAGCACATCTTAATTTTTAACAAAAACTTAAAAAGCGTATGTTAATTAATTATAAATTAAGGCTACACGGTACCCTTTTTGAAAAAAAATTTTTTGGAGACAGTTACAGTAAAAATAATTGAAGTTTTATATTTAGATTATATTATTAAGCTGATTCTGTAAGTAAAAAGTCAGTTTGAACAGCCATTATTTTACAATTTTAAAAATTTAAGAATTTTTGAAGTTTTTTCAAATTTTTATAAAATACTCAATTTTTAAAATTTTTTAGTCATTTTAAGTTATTTTTGTTTCTTAGGTTATTAGAAACAAAAGTTAGAATGGATTTGAAAATCTATTCCCTTGTTGATTTTTAATAATTATTTTTCTAGAAAAACCTGGAAAAAACATGAAAGTTTTTTAAATATCAACTTTAGCATTTTTTAGAAAAATAACTAGAGATCTCAGCCCTAAATCCATACTAACTTTTATAGAACATAAGTTTGGGAGTATATACAAAAAAATTCAAGGTTCTATATTGAACAGGAAAAAAGCCTTAGGGATTAGAAAACACTTATACCTTCAAAATTGAAAGTCTGAGAAAAACGCATTTAAAGTTTGTAAAGTCATAAAACAAAAACTTATAATGCCCGTAAAGCCGAAATTTTTTAATATGTTATTTTCCAATGTATGTTCTGCGTTAAAACACTATTTTAATTAAATATGACTGAAAATAATATTTTTAATTCAAAAAAATATTTTTGCATGATATTGATAGAGCATTTGTTAAGACGTCAGTTTATTCAGCTTTATCTTAACTTAATATTTTCACAAAATGTTTGAAACGCAAAGCATTTATGTATAAAATAATAATGATACTAACTTGAACTAAAAATAGTCAGGTTTGCTAATAAAATTTAATTTTTTTCAGTTTTAAATTGGGGCAGTTCAGTAAGTTTTAGCTCTTATCGTACGACTTTAAAATACTAAAATATAGTACTACAATATGTTTAGTATAAAGCAGTTTGGTATATCAAGGAAATATTCAGTTATTTCTGCAACATTTGAATTCAGAATACTTGTATTCGGAAGTGTAATTGCAGTATCAGCTGAAGACTAATTTTTAGATACATCATTTTCAGTAGTATTCCATCTCTTCGAAATATTGTTTCTCACAGAAACCTGAAAAAGCATTTTCCATGGCAATTTCTTTACAGGAAAAAATTAATGATAAAGCCTTTTAGTTATATAAACTATTTTAAAGCAAAAATTGGCCATGAAATTAATCTTAATTAATTAATTATGAAAACTCAAAACATAATCAAGCAGAAATGATTTTAGTAATGAAAATTAGAATTAATAACCATTTCAAACTAAAAGCTCAAATATATTTTTAATTAATTCACTTTATGGCAGGGAAAATGCTTTAAAATGAAACTGAAACCAAAACCATAGCTCATAAAACTTCAAATATCTGAAAAACTAATTTGCTAACAGATATGAAATTTCCTGGCAAACTTCTCAATGATATTGGCCACAAGAAAATGCGAAAAAAAAGAATTTTTTTTTCGTAAAAAGGAAATTTTTAGGGGGGTACTGTGTAGCCTTAAAAGTTAATTAATACATAAAATAACTAAACAACAAAAACAAATAATTTTAATGGGAGGAATGAATCTGGCTATGCAATAACAAATTTTCTACATTTGGTGTCAATCTTGTCAAGTTGAACCTTGCATCTCTTCTGTTAATAGTGTCCAGTTGTTTTTTCTTTCTTTCTTTCTTTTTTTTTTTTTTTTGTTTTTTTTTTCTTTTTTTGTTTTGGAGATTGGCCATCGTGTTGAAACTTCTTCTAGCTAGGAAAAGCAATTAATGATACTCCATGATTCGGGACAAATAACAGGTTTGTCTTTTTAAAGCCAAAATTGCTGACATCCGCGTTTCTAAACTTTAAGATCTTCGTTAGTGGTTATTCCTATCAGTTCCTATTGTAATGTTACATTTTTTTTTCAATATGACCATATGAATTCATTGCCTACTGTGACATTACCATGGTCAAAGCATTCTCAAACCTGGTTTCAAAATCTGAATAAAAGGCAGTTAAATGTTGAGCGTAGGCTAAAACGTCCTGATAGACTGTCTGAGAAAAATTGAGAAAATTCGGGACCACCAGTATTATACTGCTTTAGCTTAATTCTAGAAAGAAACGCTAAAATGGTTCTTTTTTTAATAAAATTTATGCTGTTCCCTTTTAAGTGCAAATTTACCTAATTAAATTTAGTAAATAAATCTGTTAAATAGGTAAAATTTGGTTTCCACTTGATTAAATTTTCTTTTAAAACTAAAGTCATGATCTAGTTTAATGTTAGTTACTACCATAGACCCCCACTTACACCTCATGGACCCCCCAAATTATTTTTTCGCTGGCGTAGACCCTTTACAGGTCTCAATAGACCACTGGGGGTCTATATAGACTACTTTGGGAATCACTGATTTAGATAAAATTTTCTTAAGATATACCAGAAAGCAAAATATGGTTCTACTTTTTCACATGATGACCGCTTTAATTAGTCTTTTGCAGCCAGCCAAATTAGAAATATTCTTATTGCCTTAAACTCTTAAGATATGCTAAAAGTTTGACTTGAACTTGTTATAAGATCCATCAAGCAATGTATTTACTGAAAATCAAAAATGGGTTAATGTAATAAATGTTAATGCAGTTACTTTTACGGAATTTTTATTCCAATTTGTTTAAAATATAGCAATTAACACTTTATAAAAGCCGCTTATAGTTTAAAGGTTGTCTACTCTTGATCTAACTTCGGTGAGTACAAAAAAGCTTTTCAATTAAATGTTATAAAATTTATTAGTATTGATTTAATTATAAATGAAGATATATATATGTATACTATACTTATCACAGAAATGAATTCATTAACAGAATCATATTCTAAATTGTTAGTTAAATGCATGAAACAAACCGAAAGAGATATATAGTGATAAAACAAACTATACAGTTTCAGTGTTTAAATTATCTAAGCAAAATATGAGTATTTTTTTAAAAAAATTATTAATTTCAATTACCTCCCATGTCTGTCAATGTTGTAAAGTTCATATTCACACTGTATAATTTCGCAAACACGCACACACACACATATTCCTCGTCTTCAAACTATTATGAACATTTTGATCCAATCAATCAGTTGAATAGCGATATACTAATGAGAAATAATTGAACGCACAATTCACATGTGTATATACCATACAATAATTGACATAATGGACAGTACATTAAAATAGCAAAACCTTTGACAAAATATTCAGTACATTGACATAACAGACACTATAACAATTTTAAATGGCAGAAAAGATAATGCAATGTTCATAAAAGAATATAAGCAGCATATACTAGTATAATTCATGTATTCATAATTCTTATTATATATTAAAATGAAATTTATATTTAGTTTGTGAATAATTGATAAAAATAATCAATTCAGACATTCCTTTCTAATTTTACACTTTACATACATTTATGAAGAATTATTTTTCACAAATTCAATATTTAATCTCGCAGTTGAATAAATATAACTTCATAATTTGTAGTAATATCCTGCAAATTATTTTTAAAAAATTATCTTTATATATGGCACAAAATGCAAGGATGTTACACAACACGTATGACAGTTGTATTCATAATAGAATTCACAAAAACTTTTAACACAACTCATACAAAACCCTAATTTTTCCGAATTCAGTTAAAAATTAAAAATATATTCATATCTTATTGGTTTGGAAATAATGCCCCGAGAATAATTTCTCAGAACATTTATTTCCCACGAAATGCGAATGTGATGAAACGAATAAAAATGAGACAAAGAGCATTGAAATCGAAAGTAATCAGTTTCACTTTTAGGGAGTAACGAAAACAATAGCTAGACGTAAACCTAATACTCTTTTTATGCTACTGAGAGTATTTTGATGTTCTATTGATGTTGATTACTTTGGCTTTTGTGTCAAGAATTTGAAGAACTTTCTCTCATTTCTTGCATGAATGCATGTGTTCTTTTGTTCATTGAAATTAATTCCATCCTTTGTAGAGATCACTTTCTTCAATAAATCAGTGGATCGAAATTAGTTTAATTTTATGAGCATTTTCTAAGAATTGGAAATGCGAAATTTAAATAATTTTTAACGAGATTTTAAACTTCTTGCCTGTTAAAATTAGTTATTAGATTTCAAAGAGATATATCTAGATATCACTTTCGTATTCTCTGTAAATTGGGTAAAAGCTACATATGGGTTTTAATGTAACAATAATTTAATATTTATACAGGAGAGCTCCACAAAATTATGTTCAGTGGAGTACACAAGTTCTCTTATGGAGGAGGGGTTACATTCAGTGGTGTAATGAAGAATATTAGGGTCCCCTTGCAAAGCCAGGTTTTGGGTCCCAAGACATATTTTACAAAGGATTGTAAGAACTGTAACATAACATACGCTTTGGGTAGTGGCGTAACGTACACCCACACATCGCGCGGGAGGGGGGCAGTGGATTCTAGAAGGCGATTCTTTCCGAATGCGATGGCGATTCTTTCCGAAAAAGATCGATTTTTAAACCGATTCAAATCGTAACCTGATGAATCGATTCACAAACAAATCGAGGTCTAAAAGATCGATTTCTAAGAAATCGATTTTTTTTCCATGTCTACATTTACAATGTAAATATAAATCAATTTTATGAAAAACAAGAACGATACCATAATAAACGATCTCTCATCAGTAAAATCAGGGAATTTTTTTAGTTCAAGGAATTCGACAATTATTTTTATTACCATATCGAAGTATCAGGTAGAAAAGAAGATATTTATTTTCTAAATGTATTTGTTACATTAAAAACTTAAGAAAATAAATAATACAGCTTAGAGTTCTCAAAGTTTAATATCTAAGCTTTTTAAAAACAACAGTCTGTTAAGTCTACTGGGATCCAAGTGGTTCAGCTCATCACTTGTGATGGTGCCGGCAATCGAAAAAATATATACTTATGTACATCATGGCTATTGAGTGAACGTGATGATAAATAGAGTGTTTTTGTTCTTGCCAGTAAAGTATAGGATCATACTTCAGGTGCGCAACTGCCTGCCATAAATAGTGTTTAAATTCTTCGTTTAAGCCCTGACTTTCCTGTGCAAGTGCATTACATGTAGAGTTAGAGCAATTTTATGGTTTTTACCAAAAAAGAAAAAATCAAATGTCGATTTTCTAGGATAAAATATCGATCCACTGAATCGATTCAGTGCTACATATCTATTTAAAAATCGATTTTTTTTTTTGGCCTGAGAAATAGATTTTTCGATTAATCGATATCAAATCGCCCTACTAGAAGGCCCAAAGCTTGACTGTCGCAAAGTACGTACCCTTTGTAAGAACCGGCTTGGGGCCCAAAACCTGATCTTGCTGGGGGGGAGGCCCTAATACTCTCCATTACGCCACTTGCTTTGGGTCCCCTAGAAAGCTGATCCCCCCCCCCACGTGATGAGAGGGTGTACTTTAAGCCAAGTTTCATTCTAAAAAACAAGTAGATCAAAGAGTCTTGGGTTAGTCTCTATGGTAGAAGTTAAAAACTTGTTTGCCTATGGGGATGAAACTCCCCCTTTTTATGGTACGTCACTGTTCATGTGTGTTCACAACGTCGATTAAATAAAGAAAAAACAAAGTACTTTTGCTACTTCTTAAATTTAAATATGATTAAATTGGTTATACGAGCTACTCAAACTGAAATTCTCATTCTCGGAAATTTAATAAAATTCTTAAGGTGAGATTAGCTGGGTAGATAAAAATGATCTCAAAACATTAGCACTGAAATATGTTGTCTACGAGTAAAAAAATTGAATATATAGCTTAGCAGTCAGAAACATTTTTCAAAAATTGCATTTAACAGTGGAAATTAGATATCAGTTTAGCGTTACAATATAGAAGTAGAAATGTGTGCAACGTGCTTTTATACTGAAAATTAATTGTGTGATTCAAGTACTATTAAGAGAGTTGTATAAAATAACATATGCTCTTCTCTATAAAAAAGAACCAAAACGTAATTCTTTATCATAAAAATAATATATGTTCAGTTTATGTTCTAATCTTTAACAGCGAAGGATCAAAAATAGCTGTAAAATAACAATTTATAGTTTATGGTTGATAAGGAAAATAACCATTTTGTAAATTTCATTTCTGAATTTGAATAAAATGAGTACTATTTCCTTTATTTTGTGCTATAGCTTCAAAAATTATATTCCTAAATCTTATTACTTTAAATTTTATTATTAAACGTTATATTATTTCTAAACTTATCAGTATTTTACTGAATTGGAACTAAAACTCCTATACTTTCTGCAGGAATAAAACCAATTAACAGCTAATTATCAGAGTCCATTATTATACTTATCATTATCAAAATCCATGTCTACAAATTAAATTACTGCACTTAAGGCTCTAACTTCGATTAACATCTCACAGCAATACCCAATCTCAGAACACATTTTGGCACACACAAAAAAAGCTCCAATAATAAAACAAATTTCTAAGACAAACCTTAAACTTTCCTTATAAATACAACAGAACAATCGTTTTTCAATGGATCCCCTCACATGTGATAACGAAAAGGTAGAGTTATTAGCCAAGAGCGGAAAACACTTGAGCCACATGACAACTAACCTCTTCTTTCAAAGTCACTTAAAAAACATATTTTTGAAAATTTAGTGGATACTCTTAAATCTAACCAGGCAGATAAATCAACAGGAAAATACTAGGCTAACATTCAAGACACTTGGAAAAAGTTTCGTCAAAAGTCCTTTAAAGAGACTGTGACAAACTTTAGACTGCAAACAGGCCATGATTGCATGGCACATCATTTTAATAAAGTAGGCATCCTTCCATCTTATATATGCCAAATTTGTAATTCGGGCTTCATGAATGCAGATCATATTCTTATATATATATATACCCAGAACTATATAAAGAACCACAAAACCGTGGTGAAATATGCAAACTATTCTGGAATGGCGGAACTTTCGTGAACTCTTTGTAAAGACAACATCTCTTATGTTCCTTTCTTTGTAGTTTAAATTTTTAACTTTTTCTTTTGTTCCCATTTTACTTACTTAGTTTTTTAATATTAATTATTGTTCTTGAGTGATACTTGAGTTGTGTTTTGTATGCTTGGATTGATCCTTGCAATAAAGCCATATGTAACACAACCACAACAATTAAAATAAGCTTGTATGTTTGCAGCGTGCATATCTATTTCCAATTAGCATATTTTAATATTTTCAAATATTTTATAATTTAGTGGTTTTAATTTTGACGGCGCAAAGGTTAGATTCTTATTTAGCATTATAATATCGAAGATATATGAAACATATTTTATGCGAGATAAAAAAATTATTTATTTTCCAATAGAAATGAGTACATTCCCAATTTTAATGTCAAAATACTTTTACAGCAGAAAAATTTGCAAAGTCTATAGCTATTATTTAACATTAGAAGAACATTTAAATGTTTGTTTCAAGTGAACAGACTGTGAGGCCAAAATGTACCTATCTGCTAAAATATGATTTCGAAAATGTGTCAAAACGCAAATGTAATTGACTGATTTAAATCAAACCATGCAAGCTTATGTATCTAAAAATATTTGTTAATATTAATAAAAATAACTGAATAAAAAAAATCACAACAAAAAGAAAAATTACCGTAAAATCTGACGTATACGCGCACTTTTAACACCAAAAATAAGACGGAAATTTAAGGGTGCGCGTTATACGCCGGGTATAAAAATAATAGCTTTAAAAATGATAGCTTTAAAAATGATAGAGATGAGAATTAAAAAATTTTTTTACCTCTACATGCATCGAAATACTGTTTATTTATATTTATATATAAAAGAAATGGCTTGCTTTATGAACTAAAATAGTTGTAGTTCTAGAAGTATACTATTTTTTCAAAAGTTTGGTATAATATCTCGAATAAATGACTTCAAAACATAATAGCAATGTATACTAATATTTCAGATTTCTTCCTAAAAAAAGGGTGCGCGCTATATGGCGGATATACCTAAAAATTAAAAAATATAACTTGAAATTATGGGTGCACGTTATACACCGGCTATACGCAGGATTTTACGGTGTCTTATAATCTTGTAATGTTTGAAAAGTGATGCTTTCTTATAAATAAAATTGACACAAGCAATACTTCTAAGAAAATTTTTAAATTAAATAAAGTATTAAAAAAACATTGATATAGCAAATTAAAATTAATATTTATTCCAATTAATATGGCATTTATTGAAAAATATATACTTCTAAGCTAAACCTTTCGATTTTTATAAAAAATAAATTTTTTAAAAATAATATCGAACTCAATGTCGTTTCAAGATACAATATTTTAAACATTTTATTAGTACTAGTTTCATTTGAAAATAATTAAGAATAAATTTTTATAATTATGTTTATTCAAAAATACTCGAAACATAAATAAGAATATTTTTAAGTGCTAAAGAAATAATTATTTAGAATTTTCTTAAAGTCTTGGAAAGTAAAATAAATTGAAATACTATTTAACAATATGTGAAAAATATGGGGTATCAAGATGAAAATTATATTAAAAAAATAAGTTTTTCATTTAATTATGACAACTTATTTTATCCCACTCATAAAACTTTTCGAATAACACATTTTTTTTATTTTTTGGACATTGCTGAAAGTAAAATACTAAACATGAATATTTCTCGAAACAGAGATCATTGTTTCCATAAGAAGATCACCACAATTTTAAAATTAAAGTCCCTAATTGTATCGATCTTTAATTAAATAGGAAAATAAAAAGGAATGAAATATCTAAGAAAATTTCAAAGATTGAAGAAAAATTTTATTGTTAAGGAGCAGTACTAATTCATTTATTTTAAATAATGTACTCTAGTAAGGTACTTTAAAAAATAAAAACATATTTTAAATTGTTTTTCATAGTTCGAAATGAATTTTATAATTCAAATAATTAGCTTTCTAAATCAGTTTTTTATTTATTATTATTTTTTTTTACTGTACACTAACTAGAAAACAAACAAACAGATGTTTTAATATTACATTTTCAAAAAAAAAAAAAAAATTCTTAAAGCTTAACACTAGATTGCCCAAGGAAGTCATTTTGACTGCTTTTTAATTTGAATTAGAAAAATAATGATGTATATAATGGCACAATTTCTTAGAGTTTTTATAGAGTATATTTTTTCTCCAGGTGAAGTAAAATTTTTTTTAATGTTAATATTTACTAATAACGTTATATGACTGTAAATAGTATAAAAAATACTAAAAATTAATTTTAAACAAATTTCCTTACACATTAGCTATTCTTTCAAAATGCAGTCATTTTGACTGCTTTGGGGCAATATAGGTATATATTAAATTTCAGTCTTTCTAGTGTTAAGCACATTTCTCACAAAATTACATTTCTGTAAAGTTTATGATATCTCACATAAAAACCAGTATAGATTCTCACAGGAAATTTTATAATTTTAAATGGTATTATCTAGTGCAGGGCTGTCCAACACGCGGCCTTCCAGTACGTAAACTGCGGCCCACCGACTCGTTTTTAAAAATTTTTAAATATCAGGTTTTTAAAGTTTTTTCATTTTGAAATTTATTTAAGGGGATATATATATATATACAATGTATTTGCCTGTTACCTGTTCTTGTTTTAAAATAAGTCCTTTTTGAAAACAGAAACGTCCTTTAGATTAAAATAGATTTATATTTTATCAAACAGTTATATACATTTGATTTTACTATAATAAATAACTTTTTTAATAAATTCCGAATGGCATTATGCATACCCTTTACTAAGGATGGTACATGATTCTCTGTGTGTTTGACTTTCATTTCTCCTCCTCCTTTTCTGTTTGAAGTGCCCAAAAAGCAAGAGACAATCAGAGAAGTTTTTTAAAGTTCAAAAAATATATTCAGGACGGTTAAGATAAAGGGCAATGTATACTAAATCATTTGAGAATAACAGCACAATCAAATTTTAAAATTGAGTAACGAAAGATCAATTTAAAAGAAACTCCGTTATTTTCAAGAAAAATGGTAACTGTAATATTTTAAATATTATTTGATCATTGCATTATTATATTATATGTAAACATTTTATATTACCTATGTCTGTATACATGAAAAATAATGAAAACAATAATAATTATTCATTTTGTTTTATATTTTCACTCCAATAAATGTTTTCTTGTTTTCAAATCTGATATAAATGTACATATTTTTATGTGCGGCCCGCGAGATTATAATGTTTTTCCGAAGTGGCCCGTAAGGTCATTTGAGTTGGACACCCCAGATCTAGCGAATGGACTAAAAACGATAAAATCGAATAGCCTTTATTGACGCTTTGTAGTTGGATTTACCTCTAAAATAGTTGAAAATTTGTCGAAAATTCTCAATTTGCTTGTTTGATCAACTATTGATTATGATTTGATTTGCGATAGATTTAGTGAATGGGAAAAAACGTTAATTTTTTTTATTCTATTAATTAAAAATGTACTTGAAAAAGTATTATTATACATTTTATATGTTTTTTTTTAAATATTTATATAGTTTTTTGGAAAATAAAGCGTATAATATACATACATAACATTTAATTCTATTTTGAATAACTATGCATAAAAAGAAAAATTAAGGTATCCGAATACGTTCGGAACCGTGATTTTGCAAAAGCGTATAAATGGATAATATTTATGATATTTAGTGTCACTTAGATTAGAAAACGTATATAAAATTGTTTTAAGAATATTACTATAATAAAAAATTATTTAAGTTCAATATTTTGACAAAAAATGAACATAGAATGACCCATTTTCAAAGCATTCTCCTTTTATGAAAAATGCTTCTATTATAAGGATATTTTGCCTGCATATAGCTCAGACCTCTGTACAGAGGTTGAACTAGAATTTTTGAAACATATAACTTAGAAGTGGATTTATCCATGTTTTACTACAACAGAGGGAAGAAATTTTAAGAAAAAAACGCCGATAATTATTTCAATTGATGGTAACTCTGAAAATAATGTGAATTTTTCAAAAGTCCTAGTTCAGACTCTCTGAAGAAGTCTTTACCTAAGCACACACACACGCAAAATATTATTATTATAGAAGCATTTCTTAAAAAAGGAGAACGTTTTGAAAAAAAAGTTATTCTAAGTTAATTTTTTGCCCAAATATTGTATTTAAATACTTTTTTTTGTCATAATGTCCTTAAAACAATTTTATACATGTAGTCTAATCTAAATGACACTAAATATCATGAAAATTATCCATTTAAGCGCTTTTTTTTAAAGTCACGATTCAGAACGTAGTCGGATACCTTAAACACTCGGAAACTTAATTTTTTTCTTTTTTTTGAAGTGACAAAATTGATTAGCAAGGGTTTTGAAAAAAAAAACCTTATATTGCTACTAGGTGCGTTTACATGTGTGTGTATTAGAAAGAAGTAATAGAGCTCAGAACACACAACTATATTCTTTATTTAATTATGATTCATTATTTTTAAACTATGATGATAGTTTAAGATTATTGAGCCTTATCGTATTACTCAAATTCCACGTCATTCGGATCTACTAAAAGTATAAGTGTATTTTTCAAACTCTAAAGTAAATATTTCACAGTAATTTGCTTGTATTTCTAACGAACACTCGATGTTATCATTAATTTCCTGATAAAAAGTTCAAAAAAAAAAAAGGAAACAAAGTCACTACTTGTGTAAATAATTATAAACATATACTTTATACTTTTTTATTTAACTTTCAAATAAAATGAATGGTGACAAATTGAATCGTTTCCAAAACAATAAATTTTTTTATTGATTTATGAATTGTTGACTTTTTTTATATATACACATACGTTTCTACACGCATTGAGAAATGGAACATTTAGAAATATATAATTATCGAAGCAATGTATTTCGTTCGGTTAAAATTGAAAAGGAATTATCGTTCAGAGGAATAACAATTTGAGAATAATGTATTACAAAGTAAAATTCCAAAAGTTTTTTCACTGAAATAAAATGCATATCGATTTTTACGTGTGTGCGGTAATAAAAGAAAGCTGTTCTGAATTCAATATTTTTTGTTTTATATTTTATTTTAAATCATAAGAAATAAATTCGACAATCTCTTACAAAGAATTTAAATTTTTCGGTTTTTTTTTAAAAAAAAAACTACTTTGGGATAGTGTACTTGTTTTTCCTCATTTTAAAGGATTTGATTTTGAATATATGTTCCCCAAATTACTTATTTTATAGTTAAATATAAAAATAAATTTTATGAGACACCACTATTTTGAAATTTTAAAAATCTAAGAATAGTTTAAATTTAAGTGTAAAAATGGACGAGGTGTGTCAATAACTAAAACTCAAAAATGCCAGAGGTTCACACAAAGAAGGGTGGGTCAAGAATCCTGACCAGTGGCGCACACACAAGGAGGGGGGGCCTGGGGGTCCGG
>BMAV01013903.1:0-33436 GCA_019973955.1 Trichonephila inaurata madagascariensis
TAAATCCGATTTTAATATTTAATATCCAATCATTTAATAATATTTTTTTAAAATTCTGTACAAACTCTTTTTACGTAGTTTCATTCTAAAGGGAATATGAATGTTTTATGCATTGCCTTTCCGTAAAGGTTCTGATATCTTTTTACATTAATCAAAAATTTCAGTGTTAAGTTTAATTAATTATTTTTATTCAAATTCAAAATGCAAATGTCTCGGTCTAACTTATAATCTATACATTTTTAAACTGTAGTATTTTAAAAAATTTTAACTATTAATTTATAATTTAATTATTTATAACTAAGGTTTTAACGATTAATTATATATAATTTGTATTTTACATATTATAAACAAACATATTCTACTCCCAAATAATATTTAAGACATTAATAGATAAATGATAAGGAACACAAAAGGGAAAAGAAACAATCTTCAAGTATACTAAGATAGTGAGCAGAATAGAAGTAAAAAAATTTACTCTTGGCATTTTGAAAGATTTTTTTTTCTATTTCAAGCAAAACTTATGAAAAAAAGTTTACGTTTTGTTAAGATATTTATTTACAAGTAAACTGGAGGCACAGGATATTCAGTTTAAAATTTTACTTAGAAATAGGTATAAAAAAATCAACATACCTGTAAAAAAGAAGTTTTAAAAATTATGATACACTAAAGAATAAGTGTAATTAAAAGTTAATGCAAAAAGCTTATGCAAAGTATAAATTATTTTGAAAAAAAAACACATCTTTTTTCTTTAATTAATAATGAAAATCTGGAAGACAATAGATTAAATTCTTTTTTATACAATATATTTTTTTTTCTTCTCTCTAAACAGCAGTTTTTTTGTATCCTCTATTCTTATACACTAGTTCTTCTATTTAATGTGGTTATCTTTTGTATTAATTAAAATGAAACGAGCAGAATACGTCACTCTAAGGTTTCCTAAGTAAATATGTATTCATGTGATTAATTCTTATTACTTCCCCGATTATGTGTGTGTAATTGATTTATTGCGTTAAAGCAAATTTTGCTTTTATACACACATATTATATGAAATTTCTAAAATACCTTTTTTTCTTCACAGAAACATTACATTAACTTTTACATTCATAATGATATAGATGTGCATTGCATGTTTAGAACAACATACCTAATTAGGTAGTAACCTTCCATAGTAATTCTAATTTATTTTATTTTATTTAATTTTATCAAAATTATTTTATCGTTTTCGAACGCAAATAGAAGACAGTTTATTTGTTTATCTGAGACAATTTTTTTTGGCTCGCTATGTGATTGCAAATTCATGTTTTGGCGTTGTTGTGGTTGTTAATGCCACCTGCCTGACGGTGTCAGATCGAGGCCCACGAAATTTATCCCATCAATAAGCTAGCTGCACTCTTCCCGTTAGCCGTAGCTTTGAGCACCATACGGACGACGGTTCGATTTAACCCTGTTCCACCCTAATATTGAGGGAGAACATCCTGGAGGTGATCAGGTGGATGATTTGGAGATCTAATCTAGATCTAGCGGTTATCTTCCCCTTCCACCATCATCACGAAAAGACTTGCGGCTCTCAACGGCTATTTAGAATACCCTCACGCCGCAAAAGGACTATACCAGGGATGGCGAACCAGTGGCAAGCATGCTATTGTTGGCACGTGACATAATATTTTGGAACACGCCATCGATCAAAATGGCTTGCATTTTAGTTCAAAACAGCAAAGTTCACTATGAAATGATCCTCATGAGGGATCTCATTTGCGTTTTTGTGACGCTAAATTGCATGTTTTTAAAAACGATATTATTACCAAAAAAAAGCTACAAGGACTTCCCAAACTTGGAAAAAATATCAAAGATTTAGATATACATGAGAAATCAGACGAAGAAAAAGTTATAGAAAAATTTATTTCCGTAATTGATTCTTCCATCAAGGATTTTCAGCGAGATGTTCTCAATTCAAATAATGATCGGAAACGCTCAAATTTATTATGCACCCTCTTGACTTTATTTGATAAACTAAGCTTGTCTTAGTTTGATTTGTTGGAAATTGAAGAATTTGAAATATAACTGATTATTTCCTGTATAGTTCAATATGGATTCAAAAGTTAATTGAAACAAGGAAAAAGTTTGAAATAATATGAAGTAAAAATGCCGGTAATGAAAGTCTGGAAGCATAGAATTCGATTTCAGATACATTTAACTGTTTGAAGATACTGGCTTATACTATTATAACTACATTTTCATCTACTTATCCCTGCAAGTCATTATTTTCACAGATGAATAACATTAAAGATTAGATACCGGTTGACGGATGACTCCGATTCAGCATGCATTCTGTACACACAATCCTATTATAAGTTATTTATCATTTAATCTGCAATTGTCACAAAAATCTTATTTTTGTTTGAAATACTGAACTAAACGTATAACTAAAACATTTACTACTATACAGTAAAAAATGTATTTTTTTTGCAGTGAATAAAAAGTTTTGAGTTATGACTGTTTAGTGTTATTAATCGCCCATTCGGTATAGTGATTAGCGACTCTGACTGCTGTGCCGTTGGGCCTGGGTTCGAATCCCGGGGAAGACATGGATGTTTGTAAATGAACAGTGCCTTCGCGGCATGGGGATATTTTAAATAGCCATCTAGCCGCAAGTCCTGTCGTGAAGTTGGAGGAAGGGGAAGAGGAGTGGGAGGCCCCTGACCACTCTCAGAGCATTCTACCTCAAAATTGGGGTGAAACCGATCTAAATCGTTCTGTCATCTGTATGGTGCTCAAAGCTACAGATAACGACAGGCATGCCTCTAGCTCTTTGCCGTGATGAATTTCGTGGGCTTTTATCTGGCCTTTGCCGATCAGGTGACATTAGAAACAAGAAAAGTTTTATTATATCCCTTATAATCACAAGTCAAAATTATTTGACGGCACGTCTATACCTCATTAAGGTATTCGACTACGTTCGGAACCGTGATTTTAAAACGCGTATAAATGGATAATTTTCATAATATTTAGTGTCACTTAGATTAGAATGTATGTATAAAATTGTTTTAAGGACACATTTTGACAAAAAAAATTTATTTAAATACAATATGATGGCAAAAAATTAACTTAAAATAACCTTTTTTCACAAAATGTTCTCCTTTTATAAAAAAAAAATGCTTCTAAAATAATAATATTTTGCTTATATAAAGTTAAGACTTCTCCACCAAGTCTGAACTATTTTTTAAAAAAAATTCACATTATTTTCAGAGTTACAACCCATTGAAATAATTATCGGCGTTTTTTTCTTAAAATTTCTCCCCTATGTTGTGTCGTAAAACATGGATAAACGCACTTCTAAGTTATGTATTTCAAAAATTCTAGTTGAGCCTTTGTACAGAGGTCTGAGCTATATACAGGCAAAATATTATTATATAATAGAAGCATTTTTCACAAAAGGAGAATATTTTGAAAATGAGTCATTCTATGTTCATTTTTTGTCAAAATATTGTACTTAAATAATTTTTTATTGTAATACTATTCTTAAAGCAATTTTATATACATTTTCTAATCTAAGTGACACTAAATATCATAAATTTTATCATTTATACGATTTTACAAAATCACGGTTCCGAACGTAGTCAGATACCTTAAACATTTCTTTAGAAAAAAGGGCATGTTGATACGTAAAGAAAAATTAAAATATTACCGAAAATAAAAATTAACCCTTACTAATTCACCAGTTTTAGTACTTAACGAACACATTTCTGCGTTTTCTAATATTTTTTAATATACGGCGAATAACTTCAAACACAATTGGTTTTAACTCTAGTAAAATAGGAGCTATACAATTCGGATGTTAATCTGAGAAAGTGATATAGTAGGAAACGATATTAGACCATTTCCTTTATTGCTCCTCTGTTTTCTTCATTTCACTGGTTGGTAATTGCACTCCTCTTTCTTAATTCTCAGTAGAAGTCGATACAAAATAATATAAGATAGATCAATCTAGAATTGTGGAGAAGATCGAAAGTTTTTTCGAATTGACAGAAGACGGGAATTTTCATTTATCAACTTTCTTTTAGCTTTTTATTGATAACTGTTTTCTTTCTCTCTTACTGGAGTTTCAAATAAAAAACCATTTACTTGGAACGGTTACTGTTTAACCCTTTACTTAATGTTCCGGAATTGCAAACCCGAGACATAAACATTCTCCAGAAGTATCTAGTAAATTGCGACTTCGGATAAAAACGGATAAGAGTACCTGCAACTTAAAAATTACAATTAATCATGTTTCGCAGTTTGTTTTAGAATTGTGTTGCACGTATACACACACAGTAGATTTAACTGTCTCCTGATAAAGGTTTTCCGATGAACGACTTGGGAAAAGCTAAAATAAAAAAAAATTCTCTCATGTAAGATTCATAAGATTATTTTTATATCACAAGAAACAGAATTCAGGTTGAAACAATATTTTTTGCATTCTTGTCGATGGTTTAGCAATAAATGCTAAAATATTAGAAGGATATTGATATTTTAAATTTAAAATGGGAGAATTATAAATATATCTTTTAAAGAAAAATAATAATAAAGTTTTAGTACGAAGGATATATATTTTTATATATATATATTATTGAAGAAAATATCAAAGTATTCTTCAAATTATGTACTGGCGATTTAAAATTTATACAGAGTTCATGATTCACAATACCATAAAAAATACCAAATTACCTAATCCTGAAGCCGATTTACAACCCCAAGCAAAAACACCTCCATCTCTATGCTGAAGAATAGAGGTGGAGGAGCTCTTGTTCCATATAAATTCATGGGATAAAATTCCTCATTTTTTCTTTTACAAACTATTATATGCCTATCGAAACTAAAAATGCTGAATTTTCTGTCATCCCAATCAATTTGCTGTCAATTTTAAATTTTCTGAAACTTAATCCCTAGAACCTAGTTGGATCAATGAACCATGGAGTTGGAAGTGTTCTTGAGGGAGGAGGGATGTAAATCAGCCACAGAATTAGGTAATTTGATATTTTTTGATGGTATTGTGAGTCATGAGCTCTATTTAAATATTTTAAAGAGAAATTTTAAATTATCTTCCCAAAATTTGGATATTGGAGACTTCATTTTTTAACAGGTTAATGACGCCAAGCTCACTGCTCTCAATGTACGCCTCTGTTGTCTCAATAACTGCTCCCCAAATTCTGAAAACACCTCCTCCATCATTTAATTTAGCCCAGTAGAACATATTTGGGAAGAATTTGATTTAAAAAAAAAGAAAACATGACAAATAAACACATAATGTGAAGTAAAAACAATAATCACAGAAGCATGGAGGAAAATAGATGCAGAAATTACAAAAGACTGATTAAATCTATACCAAGACGTTTAAAAGTTGCTGTGGACACTAAAATATATCTTACTAAGAACTAAATTAAAAAAGAAATACAATATTTAAAGTTATTTTGAGATTTTTGTTAAGTGTACGAAGACTTTTGTGGCGTAATTTTTTAGTAGCTTTTTGATTATTAATTTTTAAAAGTAATAGTTATTCTATTTTTTTAAAAAAATTGATTATGTCATTCTATTAAGAACAAGTTGCATATGTCATAAAAAATTAAGCTTTCAATATATTAATTTTATTAATCGAAAACATTAAATTGTGTAGGAAATTGCAAGCGTACGAACACTTTTGTGCTCCACTGTATTTAATTTATTCCTTCGTGAATGGAAGTGTATTATAGATAAATAAAATTCTTTTAAACTTATTTCATTGTTAGTGTGCCACCAAATTTGAAATAATTAAAAGTGTATCTCAATAAAAAAAATAGGTTGAGACTCACTTGTATAAATTTTTATTTCCAGAAATTATAGGAATTAATAATAATATAAAATAAAATAGCATTTTTAAACTAAATGATCAGTTTCTCTATAAATTAATTGAAGATGTTTTCTAATAAAGGAAAGGACAACAGTAGTATAGTTTTTATGGTCACAAACTCGTGGCTTGCGTAGTCGAGTCACGGCTTCGAGTCATGATACTGCTGAAAACTTGCTCTAAAAAGTGGCTTATGCATGCTAAATTTGTTCTTGGCTCAAAATCCACTTATCGAACTCCACACCCGTTCATGTGGTGTATGTTAGAAGAATTGAGTGGTGTCTCAGATGTGATCCACGTCAGTTAACCACGGTTTAAAATTACGAGTTCCGTCGCCAAGAGCCCTCTTGTTGCTCAAAGTGAAACGCTAATAAACCCTCTCATAATTAATTAACAAAAAGCATGTTATTGTTGAATGTTGCCATGTCTTTTCAATAAATAAATTTAATTTTCAAAAATATTTTAAAATAATGACAAAATTATCTTAAAGTTCATATCCCCGACAGATGTTACACAATAAACAAATATTTTTTTGCATGTCGACTGGTAAATGTACGGCATAAATCAAAAGAATAATTGCAAATATAAAATCAAGATATTAAGAATTTCTAGACTATTCTGAGACTGCACTTTTGTCACGAGAATTTATATTCTTTTTTTTTGTCTTTAGGACTCAATATTTTGATGCATTGCAATAAAAAAATCTAAAGTTATTTAATATTTTTTTTTAAAATTCTGTTAAAATGCTTTTTAAAGAACTTAAGTCTATATACAAATACATTTTATGATTTTGTCTATTCCTCAAGAAGTTGAAATATATATTTTTTTACGTTAATCAATAAATTAAATAAAAAAAAATTTAATTATTTTTATTCCATTGCATGTCAGAAGTGCGAAAGTTTTAATCTTTAATTTGGTATTTACGCGTGTTATACCATTGACCAATTTTGTCAAATCAAAATACGTCACCCAATAACTCGATTTGCATCCAATAGTGGGAAACCATATCCTTTCTTGTTCGAACATAGCATTAACAGCATATGGAGACATTTTTTGAATTAGTAAAGTGTTTTAATTTTGGCAACATTGGTCGACGGTATAGCTCATAAATACCTATAATTATTATTATTATAACAGTTTTATTTTAACTGTTTAATAACTGCTTATAATTTAATCAATTATAATAAATGTATTAATAATTAATTATAAGCTTTATAATAGGTTACTAAACAAATATTCAATCCTCGTGTAACACGTAAAAATTTAATTAACGAATAATAAGGAAAAAAATGGAAAAAAAAGAAAAGAAAAAAGAAATAAAAAAAAAAAAACATTTAAGCACACCCAAATGGTGAAAAGAATTCAAGAAAATTCATTTACTCTATGCATTTTGAGAGGTGTTGTGTCCATTTTAAAGAAAGCTTATAAACTGATTTAAAAAAAAAAACCTGATTTTTTGTGAAGAGATTTATTTTCAAATATAAACTCGGGGCATGGGACGTTAAGTTTAAAAGTATACTAAGAAAAACCTAAAAAAATTAACGTAACTATAAAAAATAGTTTTAAAAATTAAATGGCGCATTGAAGAATATGTAATTAAAAGCTAAAAAGGGAGAAATTAATACAAAAAAAAAATTACGTAAAATATTAATTACTTTGTAAGAAGCATCTTTCTAAAAGAGAGCCTTATTGTTTAACTAATTATGAAAATCTGGAAGTCAACCGATGAAACATTCTTTATACAATATTAATTTTTTCCCTCTCCAAACTGCAATTCTTTGTACCCTGTTGTTAAATATTAAGTTTCTTTTTTTTTAATATGATAACCCAGTGTATATGGAAACTAAACGATCAGAATACTTTACTTTAAAGTTTTCTAAGCAAGTATGTATTCATCATTATTTCTTATTATTTCTCTCGGATTATTTGAAATTAGTGTACTGCGAATGATCTAGTCCCCACTTTCATGTACGAGGTGTGACACAAAAGAAACGAGACGGGTCCAATAAATCATTGTACTTACAGAATCAGTTCTTTGTGACATAATCACCTTCAAAGTAGTCCCCTTCAGCATTCACACAATTCTGCATTAGATACTGTCATTGCTGGCAACGGTTCAGGAACGAGGCGTTTGGAAGGCCCTTCAGGAGATTCTCCTTTTTTGCATGAACCTCTTCAATTGAGGTAAAATGGGTTACTCTTAAGCAAGGTTTAAATGTAGAAAGTAAAAGAAATTGTTTGGAGCCATAACAGGCGAATAAGGAGGATACCACATCACAGTTTGGGTGGTCAAAAACTGTTTGACAGATAGGGCAGTGTCAGCAAGTGCATTGTCTTGGTGCAACAGTCATCCATCATACTATAACTGTGGCCTTTATTTCCTTATTTTTTCATGACATCATTTTAGTATTTCAATATTACATAGTATTGATTAATATTCTGACCCCTGGGAATCCACTCGATCATTAAAATTCCATTAATGTCGAAGAAGACAATTAACATTACCTTGACTTGATTTTGACATGCTGTGACAGCTCTATCCGCGATCTTTTTACTAAAAGTCGTCTTGGGAAATTCTCGGTCTTCAAAAATTATTTTATTATAAAGCTTCCTCCCGAAGAAGAAAACGTGAGCATGCAAATTAATCTAATATACAAAGTCTAAGCTTTCAGGTTAGAGGAGAAGGATAGGGTAGACTGCTAGTAGAGAAGTGATTAATTAAATTTGAAGTGAGACCCAGATATTTAGTAACTGATGATTGTTATAAGTAAGTTGACGATATGTCACTTAAGGTATCCGAATACGTTCGGAGAACTTTATAACAAAATATCATATTTGAACATTATAAATGCTTTTTTAGGACTCAAAATAACAATAAATAATAATATTTAATTACTAATATTTAAAATAAATTACTAAAAATCACAGTTATAAGTGAAATTTGAGCAATATTTTTGAAAAACTTCAAAGCAATTAAAGGAAAAAGTAATAAACTTATATTAGTACAAGTATTACTAAAACAAATTAGATGCATTTATTTAGAAAATGTACTAAAATTTTAATGTTTTATTAAAATTTGAAAACTTTACAGCTGATTGAGTAAACACTATAAGAAACGTGACACTTTTTATGAGACCATTATTTAAATAACAAGCCATAACTCTCAAAAAGTATTTATACAATAAGAAATATTTTAGTACGTTCTCTAGAAAATAACGTAAATATCAAGATCAAAAAATTTTATAGGAAGACATTTGTAACATTTTGAGTTATCAGACTCTCCATGATACATTTGATCCAATTTAAATGCCCACTTCTGGTAGATCAAATACCCACTTCTAGTTTTTCCAGCTTTATAAAATTGATTGTAACTTGGCCTCTAGGTAGCGTAGAAACAAAACAAAGTATGCTTTGTAAAGCCAAAAGATAGCTCCATTCAATAAAATAAAAAACTAAAATATCTGTCTTGACCGAATCACGTCATTTTCAACGTGTTCGGATACCTTAAGATTTAATATAGATTAGGAAGCTAAGAAGTCGGAGCGATTGAATTGACGTATAAGTGTCCTAATTAATTAAAGTCTTCTCGTATCTCGTGTACCTCGTTAATTGTCTTCATATTTATTAATGGGATGCATCTCTTTTCCTTGGTAGATTGAATTTGTGTTGTGGTTAGTACTGTGAATAATTTGAGTGGTTTTGAATTTAAGGCTAGTCTTCCTTCCATTTCTCCGACATCTCTAGGCGCAGAAGCAAGACCTTTACAATGTGTGCTTTTTTGGGGGATCCTGGAGACTTCCATTGCATCGATTGGCAGTTCTGGGTCATAGGTATAAATTCATGTCTCATCATATGTTACTACATATTCTAACAAATTTGGCTCGTTGGCAATGTGTTCTAACATGTCCACACACACAAGTCTTTACGGTATTGTTTTTGATCATCGGACAGAACTTTTGGAACAACCTACAGACTAATTTTTCTCGTGTGTAATTCGTCACTTAAATTGCGCCGAACAGCTTCCCTATCCCCAAAATTTATGTGAATCTCATAAACTTAAATCAACTCTGCGAGTTTTCAAAAAAAGAATTCTTATTTATTTCATTATTTCTGAAGAAACAGTCGCTTGATAAATAGGTGCATTTCAGAGTTTCTTTTTTTTCCCCCTCTCGTCTTTCTTCTAAAAGAATTTCTGACTTAACCAATTAACTGTTTATTTTTTCTGTCATATTATGTCAAAAAATAAGAATATTTTTTGTAAACATTTTTAAGAGGAAATCAATTATATAAACTCGAATCAGCAATCAGAAACGTTATAAATATTGAATTTAAAGAATTATGTTAATTTTTATTTTCATTGAAAAAACATATTTTTCGTTAAAGTTGACTTTTTTTCCGAAGAAACAAGCAAATTCAAAAGAACACTTTACAGAAATGTATATTAGATATAAATAGAGTGTATTGTACTTAAGTTAATTATTAAGTGTAATAAGTAATTAATTATTAATAATTAAGTGTAGTACTTAATTCTTAGTACTTAAGTTATTAAGTTCTGTTTTTGTGAGGTAAATTTTAAAACAGGGAGACAATCATAGTCCAACATTGCAATCGGGACAAAAATATTCTGTTTTTTTTTTCACCTTTTTTCTTTTCGAGCAACGCACAAAATATTGCCTTGTTGGTCTCAGTTTTTTGTTGGTGGGAGGAGTCACTTCTAAAAAATTCTTTTCTGTCAATCGTAAGAGACTGGGCAAAATTCCTGAACTTCTTTTTTTTCTCATTTACCGCCCCATGCCTTTCAATAAGGCTATCTATAATATCAAGCCTGAAATTCAAATGAGAGATAATTTTCCTCCTAATTTCTAATATAAAACGAAAGCATTCTACAATGATGTATCTAAAAAAGGAAAGAATATATATATATTTTTTTATTATTTCTTAACTCTATTTTTTTTGGTTATTGGGTAATTTTTGAGATGCTGATTTATTCTATCTACACCTCAAGAGAAGTCCGATAGCAAACTTTCATTACTTCCAGAATCATTTACAGAAATTTCAGACTCCCCATCTGAGTCAATATCAAAATTATTTTCTATTATGAGCCTCTCCTAATCACTCATTTGTCTCTATTTTAAGCTCCAAATTTAAAAGAAATAGTGCTTGTAGCTAAGAAATTTTCCACCTTGTCTAAAAGAATGCAGCAAAACCTCACCTTGAAATCGATTTAGATATTTTTTTATATCGATATATTTATATAATTTTTTTTTTAATTTTTTAAAATTTACTTGACTATTGGAGACATCTTTTAAAAACATTGCACAACAAACCACCAAAAAAAAAAAAAAAAAAAAAAAAAAAATACAGGCAAATCAAAGAAATGGGGTAGAAAAAAGTGTTGCCCTAGCGCCACTCGGTCAAAACAGAAAAGTACCATTTCAAGTGCCCGAGCGGTGTTCGGGCAAAAATGGAAGTGGTTAAACAACTTCGTCATTACACGAATACTTAATCTTCGGTCATCCCGGATTTCATCACGAATTTTGGCAATGATTTGGTCTGCAATCTCTGACCTTGGAGGCCCAGCAAGTTCATCATCTTCCACACTGTACCTTCCCTTTGAAAACCGCTCATGCCATTTCAACACACATGCACGAGACAAATTAGATCTCCATAAGCCTCAGTCAACATTTGAAATATTTTCGTAACCAATTGATTCGCGGTAGAGTTTTTACATTTGATATTTTTCCGGCAGAATGCAGCTGTATGTATTCACTCAATTGCGAAGTACCTCCAACTGGCGAGATCAGTTACGTCGAAAATGACCACATGGATAGAAGAGGGGTATGGGATGACGTCACCAAAACAGTTGTTGCCAACTCCACTCTTTTTTCAAGCTACACACTTAGTCTCGTTTTTTTTTTTGTGTCACACCTCGTATACAAATTCTATTGAAAAAGCAAGTCTAAAATATTTAAGTATTATAAATTCAACCACTATTTATTTAAAAAAAAAACCTATGCATTACTAATTAAATAAAGTAAAAATCGGTTGAATCCATTCGTATATAAACTGTAGGTTAGGCTGGATAGCTATTTTATGGAGGAAAAAAAATTATTATAAATCGAAAATTACCTGTCCAGAGAAGAAGCTGTAAAGCTGTTTAAAATCCTGTTTCGGTGCCACATATTTATTTAAATCATTCTTTTCAACAATGAATACAATTAAATCAGCAATCAGATCTCTATTTAACGATAGCAATCTCGAAGATGCTGTGGCATAGGGAATATCGTCTTATATGTCTGACTCTGAAAAATTAGAGGACGATATGCAATGCCAAAAATCGCATTAAATGTAACTATTTTGAATTTTTTTGTTACCTTTATAGTGTAGGATATTTCTTATGACTGCAATAAAATAAAGAAATATTAAGAATCGCGTAATATTTTTTTGAACTACACCCTCTAGCAATTTCTTGTTTTTCAGATGCATCCAGACGGGGAATAAGGTTAAGAATCCCTTACGTAGAGCGCATCCAAAATTGAAAATATATCTCTACACCTTCGGTAGACTTTTTATTTAACACTGTGAGGGCGATTTACGTTTTTTACTGGGTCGAATGTAATAAACAAAATCGCGGGGTAAAAATTAATACATTTAGTAAAATAAAATATCACCATTATAAAATTAATCGGTTATACAATATTTTACAAGACAAATGTAATTAAGAATTTAGAGAAACAATTTACAGCAAATTTAAGTGAAATACAGTTCATAATTGGATGGCGAGGAGGGAGATCCTATCTGGTTGGGATCCAGGCTCTCTTTCTCGCTCTGATGTTACAAGCATTGCGTTCCGAGTTCACTCTACCGATACACATGTATCCATAACGTGAAGACATCTATATTCTATTTTAGGAAATATAGCGTGCGTTACGACACTTAATATAATTTTTAATACCATAAAATGTGAAATGAAAAAGACATTGAAATTGAAAAAAAGTTCTTTGAAAAGTTATATAGAGTTTATTAAGCATTTCATGAATAATAAGAAATCATTCGTAAATTAAAACGGAATATGTATAATTAGGCTTTATAAATGTAAATAATATTGCTTGTATTTTACAAATAGATAGATTTTAAACCAATAACATTTGATTCTATCTGCTTTTCAACAAAAGATAGCATATTAATTGTTTTTCAGGAAGAGCATATTTTAAACCTTTATACATAGGAATTTTTTTTTTGAAATAGATCAATACATTTATCATTGTGATAAAATAGATGATGAAAATAGATTTCTCTTGCTGTTGAGGAATTAAAATGAAGGAATGAATAACTGTAGGTTATATAATGGCGTAAGGGAGAGGAAACAAGATACGAAACAATTTGAGGGAATTAAAAGATATTAAATATAAAATTTTACCAGCCAAAATTAATATTTCCTCTAAGGCAACAATAATGTTTCGATTATTAATAAAATGAACATTGGCGACCACTCTAAGAATTGTATAATATGTTGAGTTTTTTAGAGTTCAAAGCAAATTTATTGCCTAATAGCAGTACAATCACATGACATTATTCTAATTAAAAAGACAGTTGCAATCGATATTAGACCATTTCGTTTATTGCTCCTCTGTTACCCTCATTTTACTTCTTGGTAATTACACTCATCTTTCTTAATTCTCAGTAGAAGTCTCGACCTAATATATTAAGGTATCTATAAATCAAGAGTTGTACAGAAGAAGATGAAAAATCTTCAGACACACAGAAGACAGAAATTTTCATTTGTGAACCTTCTTTTATCTTTTTATAGATCAGTTTTTTTCTTTCTTAAGTGGAATGGCAAAAGAGAAAAAAGCAGTTTTTTCGGAACAGTTCACTTTTAACTTTCTCCTTAAATGTTCTACAATTGAAAGCCGAAGGCATAAATACAATCCTATACAATCTAGTACTTTGCGACTTGAGATAAGAACGAATAAGAGCCTCTCTAACTTAAAAATTTAGATTAATCATGTTTCTAGGTTGTTTTTTTTATAATACTTTTTACATATATACAATAGATTTATCTATATTTTAATGTAGTTTTACCAATAAATGACGTGAAAAAGCTAAATCGAAAAATTTGTTCTCATTCGCGAGACTTTAAAAAAATATTTTTACTGTGTGAAAACAAAACTTAAGATATCCAAACAAAATATTCTTCATTCTTGATGATGATTCTGCAAGAAGTTCCATCATGTCGAAAGGGCGCGGGGTGGGGGTGGGGGTGGGGGGAAGGACTGACTTTTTTTAGTCGTAAAAGTACCTATCTGTGTGCTACGCTTTGGGAGGGCACGACTAAGAATATTCATTTGAAGACGAGACTTTGTGTAATAGTAGTACTCCTTTAGGGTGTTCAACCCTCAATGTAATCCCGCCAAATGGGCAGTCAATTTGGAGAAAATAACCTTCGAAATTCATGCTTAGCTCTTATATAATTAAGTTTAATTTAGCGTCAAGGATGCAGTGGCATGGGTGGTAGAGTACCTGTTTGCCACGCGGTCGGCCAAGGTTCGAGTCCTGCAATCGTTTTTTTTCTTTTATTTCATAATTAAATTAATAATATATAATATAATATTATATATAATTCTTTATTTATAATATATTGTATTTCATATTATAAAACTATTTGTAACTAATTTTTATATAAAATATCATTCAATATTTATTATAATATATTTTTATAATAAATATTATTTATTAATAATTATATTTATAAAGTATAATATAAATATTTATATAATTACAGTGATTATTTAACTTTTTAAAATACAAAACAATTATTAAAAATATTATTTACTATTTAATATAAACCTTTTTTTAAATAAATTTATTTCATTGTAAAAATAATTAAATGAATTGAAGTAATAAAACAAAAAACCGATCACGCGCGCGACTTGGACCTTCACCGACCGCGTGGTAAACAGATACTTTAACACCTACGCCACAGCATCTCTGGCGCAAATTTAAAATTAACTCTATAAAAGCTAAACATGAATTTTGAAGGCTATTTTCTCCAAATTGACTGCCATTCGGCACAATTACACATTGAAGGCTGAACACCCTAAGGGAAAATGAATTTCCTTAGTCGTACCCTCCCCTTGTAAGATCATTTTTATTTTTCATGCGAGAGATATAAATATGTCCTTAAAAGTAAAACAAGTAATATAAAAACAAATTATGTCAATTCCTACTAAGATCAACAAAGAAAAATTTTATTTTAGCTAATTTTTATTAAATAGTTACAATTAATATAAATATGTATTTACATATGACAGAATCACAACATTAAGTGGTAATTAATTTTTATTAATTATCATTCAAGTATCGTATTGTCATCCAAAACAATCGCGTATATAAAATTCCACTTCAACTGAATGCTTTAAGACGTGAGAAAATCCTTTTCAAGTTTTGACACAAGTCGCCAACGTGGCTGTATTTGTAATTCTTTAAATAATTCGTTTTAATCAAATAATTTGTATTAATTATAACTAAATTATTGTATTGTCATCCAAAATAATCATGTATTAAAATTTCAGCTCAATCGAGTGCTTTAAAATGTATTTTATTAACGATTGAAAATTCCACCAAGATAAATAAATAAATATATTGAGAGTGTGAGCTAATAGGAGAAATTGAATAAAAAGAAAGTAAAAAGGAGATATATTTTTTATTATTGAAAAATATCAAAATATTCTTCTGTTATGTACCAGTTAATTAGCAATTTTTATTTCAAAAACTTACATAAAATAAATGATTTAATGTTTCAAACGATTTAATGTTTATAAATGAGTTAATTTTTTTGATTTCCGTTACCTTCCTTCCTAAAAATCCATGAAATAGACTTTTTTTCACATTTAAAAGAATTATCTCCCTTTTATTACAGAGGAAATAAATTCATTGTTATTTGTAATTTCTACAAGATAGTAATAATATATTTTCATTTCTAGCACAATAGTTTGATATTACTTTATATACAGAGTGTCCCCGAATGCCGTGTACAAACTTGGAAGGGAGGTAGAAAACATAGTGAAGAGCCATAATTACATAGGAATGTATGGGCGGGACACTGTACGCGAGCTTGCCAAGTCGACACGCGTGTGGTTTTCTCATTTCAAATGCGAACAATGAACATGAATCGTTATACAAACACCGAGTTAGAGGGTATCCACTTCATCTACGGCCTAGCCAACGGAAATGGACGTGCTACTGTTCGGTTGTTTGGGGAAAGATGTCTAACAAGGCGGCAACCGAATCATCAAACGTTCACTCGAGTGCAACAGAACCTGGCGGAACATGGATCTTTCAGAGCCACGATTGAAAGTACTAGGTGGCAACGAACAACATGGACACCCATATTTGAAGAGGGTGTGCTGTTGGCTGTGGACCAAAATCACAGTACCAGTGCAGGCTCTTGCCGTTGCAACCGGAAGGTCTCAAACAACTGTCCACTGGGTACTGCAGGGCGAAGCCTTTCATCCATTTCATGTACAAATAGTACAGTTAGTACAACTAGATGATCACCGACGACGTATCGCGTTTGCACAATAGTTTGTTAACCAAAGTTCGGCAGACATGCACTTTGCCAGTTCCGTGATGAAGCAACCTTTTCACATGAAGGGTGTTCACTACGCACAACGCGCACATGTGGGCCTTAAACAATCCACACAGTATCCGATCACGGGCTACACAACAGTGCTTCACTGTCAATGTGTGGGCGAGTATCGTGGGGGACAGTTTACTTGGCCCATACATCGTACCACCACGACTTTATTCTGACAAGTATCTCGTTTTTCTACGAGAGGAACTTTGGGAACTGCTTACCGAATTCCCGCACCAGTTCGGCGCCGCATGTGGTTTAAAAAGGACGAGGCACCATATCAAAATGTAAGGTGTGTTCGTGACCATTTAGACCAGACATTTCCAAACAGGAGGATTAGGCCTGGTGGTCTCGTCACTTGGCCTCCCAGATCTCTTGATTTATATCCTCTGGATTTTTTTCTCTGGGATGCCATAAAGAGTTTTGTGTAAGACACGCCTGTCTATTCCGAAATGGACCTGGTGGCATGAATATCCATCGCTGCTGCTACAATCCGGGAAACACCCGGTATTTTCGAACATGTTCGCTAATCCATGTCGCGTCGGTGTCACGCTTGTATTCATGCCAATGGTCTCAATTGCGGACCTCTCATGTAATGCTTTGATGTCATATTTTTTTATTTATTATTGATTTTTTTGTGTGCAATAAAGCGTTTTACATTACATTCTGTGTTGTGGTCTTACTGTCTTTGTGTATCTTTATCTCGTTAGGGTTACGTTTCCGCTCATACTTTCCGATGTAATTATGGCTCCTCAGGATGTTCTCTACCTCCCATCAAAGTTTGTAGACGGTATTCGAGGACACCCTGTATTCGTTACGTATGTAGCATTGATTCAATTCGTACCCTATGTAATACGATAACATATTTTAGAGACCATTATCGAATTTAATGAGCCATTCCAGAAGATAATCATCGCGCAATTTTTCGATTCATTTCTAGAGCATTGATTAGAAGAGGAAGTTTACTGCATTAGTTGCCAAATGTTCTGAACACTGCGAGTAAATATTTTATCGTGCGTCGTTTTGAAAATGGAATACAGATGCGTTGTGTTTTTCACATAGCACTAATCATTTATGTTATACATAGATTTCTTAAAGTGAAACTTATTTGGATTAATGATTTCTTATAAGGAGAGCTTCAGTAAAAGGTGAAAACTTCTAAGTAATCATCATTAGCTTATGTATATGAGAATAACAATTTTTTGTATCACATTTTATCATTAATTTATAAGCAATTTATTTTGAATCCTTACAAAATTAATCACAGTTTGATTAATGGTAGTTCAAATACGTGAACCAATTTTGTTTCAGTTGTTATATTCGCTTGTAGCTAATTTATTTCATTCTGTATTCGCTTGACATCACAAAATAAATTGTCTTTACTTTTCTCCTTTCCCAATCCTTAGTTAATTTGACTTATTCATTTTACTTTAAAACATTTAATATATAGTTTCTTGACACCTTATCAATCCATAACAATTCATTTTTTATAAAAATAAACTTGATGTTCTCTCAGAAAAGAGTTTTGGAAAATATTTTTTGCCGATTCACAAATTGTATATATTTTATTTATTTATTAATTTTTGTAACTTAGATAATGGTATCAAAAACTTGAGTTCTTTTTCTTTTTACGAGTCTTCTTTTTTAAATGTTGACAAAGTGATTCTTAAGTATCTAAGAACTCACGAAACGCAAATTGCAAATCGAAAATTAAACCAGACAATAGTAAGAACAAATAAGACGAACAGCAAAAATTGCGCTCAAAGTCAAAAGCAAATTACTGAATAATTAGTTATAACTCTTTAACATTGATGTTTAGTCAGAAAATTATCTTCCAAGCTTCGTTTTAAAATAAAACGAAAATAAATGAAATTACAAATATTTTGAATAACTTGAATGCAAATTTTGTAATTCTTTATTTAGATAATGGATTTAAATTAATATCTTTTTACAAAAACAAAAAGTATTTCTGTTGTAAAATGCCGGGGATAAGTGGAGGGGGAAAAACCTATCTGACAATGAAAAGAAGTGAACAAATTTTGAAAAAGTGGATTTTAATGACATCATTATAGCAACCACTCACATCGTACTTGTACACACCCACGCAGAAGTGCTAGCGTCATGAAGGACAGAGGAAATTAACTTGAGAATATAAAGTAATGCACTTAGTAACAGCCCGTGCAACGCCGGGCTAAGCGGAGGGGAAAGAAACAAAGTCAAAGTAATTTCGAAAAAGAATAATGGAAGTGGTGATTTTATGAAGGGAAGGGAAATTTTATAAAAGTAGAGAAAGCCCGTCCAAAGCCGGGCCAAGCAGCTAGTGCTGTAATTAATGGCTGTGATGTAAAAAAAACCCAATTATTTATTTTCCTAATTCTCACGCTACCATTAATTTTCTCAAACGTCACAAGAATATTCAAAAATAATTTTAAATTCTTTTTTTTTTTAAATTTATTCTTGTTCTTATCAAATAAAAGAACATTACATGCTAAATCTGATTTAATGTTAATATTTAATTTTCTTGGCGCGTGTGTTTCTTACTTTTAACGCAAAAACAATATAAGGAACTCTCTTTTTTTTATTCCTTGAAAAATATCACGCAATTTCTTACAAACTTTTTAATTAAGGAAATGTACATTTTTTTACTTTACACGCGCGGGGGGGGCGCATCAAATACTTTTCGTCGATTGAATTCTAAATATTTGATGCAAGGAAGCATATATATCAGGAATCCAATGATTTAGTAATGCATTATCCCTAAGTAATTGAATGATTGATGTTATGGAATGTGATAAATAACAGAGGAAATATTTTTATCAGCTTTCTCTTACATCCATTGCCATTGAAGAGAGTAATGATGATAGAGGGAGTGTTATGACAATAAATAACTGTATTGATTATAAATTTATGGAAATATATTAAATAACTAAAATATACTTTTCATTTCAGAAAATATAGCCATCTTCTTATGTTATTCGAATATTTACTTTATCAAATAATTTTAAAGTAGGTCAAGTTCATTTTATCACCATATATATATTAAATGCTATAATATTAATTAAAAATAATATTTCAACAAAAAATATTTCAAGCGAAATAAATTAGTTTTTATTTCTACTTACTATTAAAATAAGGCTACAAAATGCAACTGAGAGAAATATAAAGTGCGGTTTTACTCAAAGCTGTTTATACGAAAGCATCTTTAGAAACAATTCAATAATCGAAAAATATTTGCATATTATCATACTCTAACTCAGCACACAGTAAAAATTTGAGATTTAATATATATTCAGAGATGAAATTGTTAAATCCTATTGTAAGGATCTCGCTTCCGCGCCCAGAAATGTGGGAGAAAGGGAATGAAGACTAGTCATGTTCAAAATTACTTAGTTTATTTGCAACACAAACAACAACACAAGTTTGATCAAGCAAAACCAAGAGATGCACCCAATTAAAGCAATATGTAGACAATTAAGGAGGTATGAGAAGACTTTAATTACCATTAACACTAAATTCAATTCAATTACAATGCATTCCTAGCTATCTAATCTATATTCAATCTCCAGTAACAAATCGTCAACTTAATTATTACAATTATCAAATACTAAATATCTGCGTTACACTTTAAATTTGATTAAGGTATCCGACTACGTTCGCAACCGTGATTTTGCAAAAGCACATAAATGGATAATTTTCATGATATTTAGTGTCACTTAGATTAGAATACATATATAAAATTGTTTTAAGGGCATTTTGACAAAAAAAAAAATTTAAATACGATATTTTGGCAAAAAATTGACTTATAATAATTTTTTTTTCAAAATGTTCTCCTTTTGTGAAAAATGCTTCTATTATAATAATATTTTGCCTGAATATAGCTCAGACCTTTCTACAGAGGTTCAACTAGAATTTTTGAAATATATAACTTAGAAGTGGGTTTATTCATATTTTACGACAACAGAGGGGAGCAATTTTAAGAAAAAAACGCCGATAATTATTTCAATGGGTTGTAACTCTGAAAATAATGTGAATTTTTCAAAAATCATAGTTGAACCTCAGTAAAAAGGTCTGAGCTATATACAGGCAAAATATTATTACAATAGAAGCATTTTTAACAAAAGGAGAACATTTTGAAAAAAGATTATTCTAAGTTAATTTTTTGCCAAAATACTGTATTTAAATAATTTTTTTTCCCAAAATGTCCTTAAAACAAATTTATACATGTAGTCTAATCTAAGTGGTACTAAATATCATGAAAAGTATCCATTTATGTGCTTTTTTAAAATCACGGTTCCGAACGTAGTCAGATACCTTAATCACTGCTCCGCTAACAGCTTACCCTATCTCTCCCCCTCTTATTTGAAAGCCTGGACTTTATATAGTAGACTTAATTTTCATGTTCACGTTCACTTCTGCAGGGAGAACGTTCTAATAAAATAGTTTTTAAGGACCTAAGATTCCCCAAGAGGATTTGTTAGTGAGAAGGTCGCGAATAGAGCCGTTACACTATTTGTTTCTCGTATTGCTTTTTTAAAATTATAACTGGAAAATCTGTTCTTCAAAAATTGGAATCCTTAAAAAAAACTCACCAATTTCATCATCTAGGCCACATATATTTTTTGAATGACAGCTCACGTTCTACTAAGTGCACGATAACGTATCAAAAATTCAAAATTGATTTTAATGATGGCTCCCTTTTTAATATTCCTTTAAATAATTTTCTGTGTATTTATATGAAAGAATTTGATATATTGTAATAATTCATTCAAAAGAGAATCCTATAATTTTGATACAAAGATTTCTTAATATGTTGTTGTATATGGTGTTTCGAAACTTAATAAGCGAGCACGAGGTGAAAAGTTAAAAACTTAAATGGATGAATATAAAATATTTTATTAACAACTGAAAATTTGAACAAGATATATATATATAAATAAATATATATAGGGAGAGTATGAACTATATTAGTAGGAATTGAAAAAGAGAAGCACTAAGTAAACAAAAAAGTACAACCAAACAAACCATGAGCTGTGATGAATCTCAATTCTTTAGAGAATCCACAGTCAGAATTATCGGCTAATAACACAGCTAAGTAGGTCTTCAAGAAAAGCACTTGTGTCCACAACCTTCAATTTTGAAACTGCGAGCCAGTCTTTAACTGTTTTAAAGAAAAAGCCTTTCCACCGAGAACCGCGAAAAAAAAATAAAAGAGAAAATAAATTGTTCAGCCTTAAAAGAGATTAAAGATATTGACAAATGATGATTGGATCCTTCTTAAGACTAGAAACTGTACTTTTTTGAGCAAACGGCTTTTTCTGTCCTTTTCTCCATTATCTTTTATTTATCTATCGCAGAGAAATTGGTTAGACTCACACTATGCAATAAGAAACATAAGTTTATTTGCCAACAGGGGTAAGATGAAAAATAATAACGAGTAATAATTGAAACTACCCTAACAGTTGTTTTTCATTGCGTTCCTGCGTTAAATATTCCAATAACACATTTTAATTAGAAAATATAAAACTATCAAGATTTTAATACTCAGGAAATATATTGTATTACAAGTGTTTTAAGTTATGAATTGAGTTAAATTAACCATAGTATTTGTTTTTCATTGTAAAGTATATGTGGACTAGAAATGTCTTGTTCAATATTAACATCTCTCTATTTAGCTACTCGAGTGTTTTTGGCGACGGACCTCGTCATTTTGTGGCCTCGTCTCCTAACTTCCACACCACACCAATTTTGAGGACGTTTGAGCCTCGACATATTCAGTGTGCATCAGCCCCCTTTACAAGGCGGATCTTGTGGTACCAGGCTCAAACTCATGACACACCGACCACGAATCCATCCCCTCGACAATGCGTATGTGAATGCGTATACAAAATTTTGATGTTAAGTCCTAAATTACCTAAGGTATCCGACTACGTTCGGAGCCGTGATTTTTCAAAAGCGTATAAATGGATAATATTTATAATATTTAGTATCACTTAAATTAACTTCTACATTGGGATTGTAGGTTCTTTGTTTAAATGAAGTTTCATACTTAACCAGGCACAATAAAAGGCAGGCAAATCTTTAATGGCTAAAGATTTATTATACTCCAGACACATACACACAACACAAAACAACATAAAAAGAAAACTAACTACGATACATTTAATTTTAATTAGTTAACACCATTTTGCTTCTATGCTCGCTAACGTAACCACCATTTCGCTCATTCCTCCATGTGATCTCTCCTGCTTTTCTGTCGATTTCGATGGTAGGGCCACCTATATGGTTTTTTAACGTCAGGAGAATCTTACAACTTAAATTAGAAAATGTATATAAAATTGCTTTAAGAGTAGTATTACAACAAAAAATTATTTAAGTACAAAAAATATTTTGACAAAAAATGAACATAGAATGAGCAATTTTCAAAATATTCTCCTTTTGTGAAAAATGCTTCAATTATAATAATATTTTGCCTGTATATAGCTCAAACCTCTGTACAGAGGCTCAACTAGAATTTTTGAAATATATAACTTAGAAGTCAGTTTATCTATGTATTACGATAACAGAGCGGAGAAATTTTAAGAAAAAAACGCCGATAATTATTTCAATGGGTTGTAACTCTGAAAATAATGTGAATTTTTCAAAAATCATAGTTGAGCTTCTGTACAGAGATCTGAGCTAGATACAAGCAAAGTGTTATTATAATAGAAGTATTTTTCACAAAAGGAGAACATTTTGAAAAAAGGTTATTCTAAGTTAATTTTTTGCCGAAATATTGTATTTAAATAATTTTATTGTCAAAATGTCCTTAAAACCATTTTATACATGTATTCTAACCTAAGTAATACAAAATATCATGAAAATTATCCATTTATGCGCTATTTTAAAATCACGGTTCCCAACGTAGTCGGATACCTTAAATGTATTATTGTTAGACAACTTTGCTTTTATATTTCTGTAATTTAACATTGAAAAATAACATGATTAAATTTCTTGTGGTACCTCGTTGTTTCCTCTAAGGATCAGAACTTAAAATTACATTTTTTTCCCAAATATTTTGATTTTTCTTAAAGTTTAATGATGTATGTTGGAAATTTTCTGTATTCCATATTTATATTAGACTGTTGAACAGATAAATCTATAGATTTAGAAATAATGCCTACAAAAATGTTTCAAAAGAATAATCGGGTCTGCAACTTTTTTCGATGAATAGTTGTAATCACACTTGAATGCGGAAGACAAATTTTATTATAAATGTATTGTTACGAATTTTGTGTAAAATAGTGTAAATAATCTGTATTAGGATGTTTAATGCATTTAAATTACAAAATATTATGTTTATTTTATGTTAAAATTGTAATATTCTCAAGCAAAGTCGTCCTTTACATTACAATGGCGATTCAATGGTAACTTGGCGAAATCTTGGCGATAAAGCCAAGTTGGCATAATTTTTGGCAACCAATTTGGGGACTTTGATGACCATTTAGGCAACTTGGCAAGTTCGGGGCCCTATGGATTCTTCTGGAAATTAGTGGAGAAATCCTCTAATTTCACGACCTATGACACAAGCGGATCTTTCTCGAGGAATTCTCGAGGCCTATAAATGCGGAGACAGTCTCCAGATCTTGTTTTGTATAGCGATTAGTAGTTTGGTCTTCTTCCGTAGGAATCAACTAGCGATTTGCTCGGTTGTTGAGTAGGACGAGCGGTGCTTGTGAATAATCTTTCACATACTTGTATTTTAGATACTGATTGTTGTGCCCGAGCGCTGTAGAAGGTGTAAAGTTCTTTTGATATATATTCAGTGAATATTGCTGTTGAAGTCTGTATTTCAAGGATTCTTTTCTAGACAATAAATTTCCATCGCACCTAAAGAACTGTCTTGTTCTTTGCGACTGATTTGCATAAAATCATAAGACCCCGATCAACGTAACAGTATTTATTTCATATAATTCAAATTCAGGTTTATTTTTTACGGCTAACAGCAATACACAAATTTATTAGGGAGAACTTTTTAAATTTTCGAGTTTTATTAAACGTAATTCCAACATATCCTATTTTTATTTACAAATTGGAGTAAAATACATAATATCTCTTTTAAATTAGCATACTTCTTAAAATGATTGGAAAAAGATTTAACATCCGGTTATACACATATTTATCTTATTTAACAATAGAAAATTAAAATTGAAGCATATAGCGATAAAGCATTAAGCGTGTACTTATCACTTTATTTAAAATGCAAACAGTACTTTTTCGGAAAATGAGTTCAGTAAATTCAATACTAAATGAAAAAGAAATTTTATTTAAACTTTCTATTTTGGGTCTATAAAATAACTTTGAATTTGATTTTTTCTACTGTTAGTTAATTCGTGTTCGTAAATTGAACTTATTAAACACAGCGTGTTCCTTGCTATTCGTTCTCCTGTTAATTAATTGCTTATCAGTAGACAAAAATAATCCATGAAGATTCTAAAATGCGGTATTTTTAACACTTAAGCCAAAAAATTAAAATAAATTTATTCAAATTTAATATTTTCGTAAAAACTCATCATATCTCAGTATTTTTAAGATGATCATTATAACATTTTTTTTCTGCATAAATCATCGTAATCTGTATTTTCTAATACAGTGAAAATCATTTAACATGAAACTGAGGGGACTGAAATAATGTTAGTGTTTAAAGAATTTTCATGCTTAAGAATATTTCAAAAGAAAAATAAAAAATAAAAAAATTAACAAGATTAGGTTTATTAGAGTACATTTGATTTACATACATATGTGTATATTTCATAAAATTCAAAGAAACAAAAACATCTGCAAGAACTTAATGGAATTTAATACAAAATTTTCAAGATTTTTGAAACACGAAATATTTATAAAGTTTTAAAAAAATAATCTGATATTTTTCAGCATCAAATAGTTCAATTTTGTTATTTATTTTACCATTGGAATGTGAGTGCAACTGCGCATACTTTTCATCATATTTTTCATTTCGTATTACGTGGGAACAGGAGCTGCACTACTCATTTTATTTTCGTCGTCGGAACCTACATCAATGATATTTTTTTGAGTTTTGAACAAAGTCCAAAATATCCTTATCTGCCATAATTGGAGCTGTATTCGCATAATCATCATCTACTGTAACGAATTCTTTCGATGATACAGTAGGAGTGTCCAATATTACAAAAACTTTCTCAAGCAGCTCTCTTACATCTCGCCTGCGCAGCTGGTGTTTTCCGTATTTTGTTTGTTCCCAGAAGAGAAATCTTTTCGTGTTAAGCGATTTTCATTTCGTGTTAAGAGAAAAAGTACGAAAATCCATATTAGTTTGGTGGGAACTTTGTATTATTTCACTTTAAGCGGTATTTCGTCTTAAACGATTTCGCATTAAACGTATTTCACTGTATTTTTCTTTACACGAATATATTAAAAATCTCAAATCTTAATATTAATCTTAAAAATTACAATTTTCATTCTTTTTAGTAAATTAATTAATTTTACAATTTTTAAAAAATACGTTTGTTGGTGCCTTTTAATAATACTTTGAATCATGATGTAGTTTCAAGGTATATTGAGTAAATTTTTACTTTTACACATATTTTTTAGTTTTGTTCCCTATATTATTCAATACAGGTGTTTTTCTTAGGAAAAACAGTTTATGATTACACACAGTTATTTTATTTTATGCATAAATTTATATATAAGCAATAGTGAACAAGTAAAATTATTCTATAATTCAATTCAAGAAATTTTTGATAGATTGTCTTAAAACGAAAATTTTGTAATATATAAATGAAAGAGTTTTGTAAATATTTGGAATTTTAAACGTTTCGATTTAAAACTTAATGCATAAAAATATGAATAGGTTTTAATTATAATTGTAATATTTATAAATATCTCTCAGAGTTTGTTTTTTTAAATTTTTTAATAAATAAACAACTAAATTACGTTTTCAGAACACAAATAATCGGATTTTATCAATCTAAGGACGAATATAAAAATTATTATTTAACAAGTAATATAAAAATAATTCTATGTCAATTCCTACTTAGGTCAACAAAAAAAAATTATTTTAGTCACTTTTTATTAAATAGTTACAATTAATATAAATATGTATATACGTATGACAGAATCACAGTATTCAATGACAAAATAGAACGCGATTTTCCATTTTTCCTTATATAGATGGTGTTGGACTATTTTTTTTTTTTGTTTGTTTGTTGATTCGCGAACCCACGACCTTTGGTTTAAAAGTCTAACGTGCTATCCATTGCGCTACAGGAACACAACGACAGGTTTTTCTTTCTATATATGCTGTTGCACAATTTTTTTTTTTGTTAATATATATTCATTTTTTTAATTTAATTAATGAATTAGTACTTGAAAAAACTGTATTAACATCAAGTATCATCCAGTACAAATTTAAAAAAAATGTATTTGAACTTGAATGAACGAACAGAAAGTATTTTATTAACGAAGGAAAATGTGTACAAGATATATATATAGGGAGAGATTGAAATAATAGTAGGAATTGTATGTATGTGTGTGTGTGAGAGAGAGAAAAAGAGCAGGAATTAATATATTGTCGATCTATTTCAAAAGGATACTTTGATGAATTTTTGAGGATGCAGATGATATTTGATGCTTAATGCAAAGTTTAGAAAAATACCACCATTAGCAAATGCACAAAAAGCAATGCGTAAAGATGAACAGGATATTAAAAGGAAAAAGGTCACCCACGTGGAAAAGATGGAAAATCTTACAACCCTTCTGTCAGAGATATTAAAAGCAGAATATTGCAACATTTTATTAACATTCAGGGGGAACATCTCCTAAAAATGAAATGTTCTTGAATTCTAAATAGCTGAGATATACCAGTTTTAAAAATTAAGCTCTTAAGAAAAATCAAATGGATTCTGGTTTTTATAAAAACAGTTGCTGTATTTAAAACTCTAGGATAGGTTAGTATATTCATCTCATATTTTCCTTAAAAATATATCTTGAGTTTTTTACGACTCATAATTTATTTCGATATTTAAAGTATACCGAGTAAAATTTGAATGTCTTCGGAAGAAGAAATATTGTCCAACTCTTGTAACAAATTTCATAGTAAATGATATATATAACTTAAAAAAAAAAAATCCGAAATTATTTTATCTGCAAAGCTTTCTAGTTATACTTCTAACGGGTTCTATTCGCGATTCTGACGAATCCTTTAGGGAAAATACTTTTGCTGACATTATATGATTTTAAATCCTTTCTGTACAGGAATAGCGAATTATGTAAAGGAGGTGCACTTTTTAAAGTGAAGAGGGAAGTTTTTGTCATGTGGAGACGTATGAATATTAACTTCTTTAAGTTAATATTCGAATCGTAGCAGTTAAAAAAAGAATCCGACGGGGATTCAAGGACGAGTTTTATTGTTGACGATAATTTATTGATATTTACACGTTTTTGATTCTAGATATTTAAATTTCTATTTAAGCTGACATGCTCCCCATAGCCTAGGTTGAATTTAGATAGTGATTTGAAAGTTATAATAAACATGCATATTTTAAAAAAACGTCTTATCCTTTGTTGATTCCTCACACTACATCGGGCGAGATTTCCCGACATCTTTAAGGATACTTTGAAATATTTTTATTAAACACGGTCAGAGTATATGAATTTAAGGTATCCGAACACGTTGAAAATGACCAAATTCGGTGAAGATAGATATTTTTGTTTTTATTTTATTGAATAGATATATCTTTTGGCTTTACAAAACATACTTTATTTTGTTTCTACTCTCCTTAAATGCCAAGTTGCAATCAATTTTATAAAGTTACAAAAACCGAAAGTGGGTCTTTGATCTACCAGAAGTGGGCATTTAAATTGGATCAAATCTATCATGGAGAGTCTGATAACTCAAAATATGTTTTACAAATGTCTTCCTATAAAAGTTTTTGAACCTGATATTTATGTTATTGTCTAGAGAATGTACTAAAATATTTCTTATTGTATGAATACTTTTTGTGAGTTATGGCTTGTTATTTAAATAATGGTCTCAAAAAATGTCACATTTCTTATTATGTTGACTCAATCAGCACTAAAATTTTCAAATTTTAATAAAACAATAAAATTATAGTACTTTCCCTAGATGAATGCATCTAATTTGTTTTAATAATACTCTTACTAATATAAGTTTAATATTTTTTTCTCTAACTGTTTTGAAGTTTTTCAAAAAAATTGCTAAAATTTCACTTAAAATTGTGATTTTTCTAAAATTTAAGAAATTTATTTTACATTTTGTTAGTTAAATATTAGTATTTATTGGTACTGAGTCCTTATAAAAAGTATTTATAATGTTTAAATATGCTATTTTGTTAAAATGTACTCCGAACGTGTTTGGATACCTTAAATATTTATTTTCTAATCAATTGATACTGTGTTATTTCACTTTTTCAATTTATTATTTAAAACTTGCTAAACGTGGCTCATTTTTGATTTCCTCAACATTCCGAGTGATAAAAAATTCTCTGCTTTTATTAAGAACTTCTCATTTGGATTTCCTGCTTCGACATTCTCATTCCTTTTCATTATTTCTCTTTCAGATTTGTAGCGAAACTTTTTTCTTATTTTCTTTTTCATGTTTCTCTACGAAGAGTTCCAATAACAAGCGTCGTTCCATATATACCAATCTCGCGATCGGAAGTCGGTTCATAGCTCTGAAAAGAATTCGTATTGATTCAACTCTTTACAGCAGAAAAAGGTTGCAGTGTATGAGACATATTCACCGCCGGGGGGCGGCCGCGAATATCATTTCTGGGATTTTTCTTACTTTTAGGAATACTGTTATATTGATCGGGGTTCGAGGATTTTCTGCAAATCTTTCCCAAAGAACAAGACAGTTCTTTAATAGCGATGGAAATTTGTTGTCGAAAATCCAATCCTTGAAATACAGGATACAGCAGCAATATTCAAAAGAATAAATCTCAGAAGATCTTCACACCTTCTCTCAACAGCACTCAGACACAATAACCAGTGTTTAAAAATACACGCATGTAAAAGATTATTCACAAGCACAGTCGAGCTAATCGGTAAACACGGTCAAGGCAAGTCTACTAATCGTTAATCAAAGCGATACTAACGAATCGCTAGTCAAAACCAGACTGACTGACTTTCGGTGAGCATCTCTCTATTTATAGGCCTAGCAGATAATTCGAGAAAGATCCCCTTGTATCATAGGTTTTGAAATTAGTGGGTTTCTCCACTAATTTCTAGAAGAATCCAGAGGGTCGCGAACTCGCCAACATGATCTCTATGTCGCCAAAATATTCGCAAAATTCACCAGCTTGGTCGCTAAAAATGATGCCAACTTGGTTCTATCGCCAAGATTTCACCAAGTTCGCATTGAATCATCACCATTATAACGTAAGGAACGGCGTTGCTTGTGAATATTACAATTTTAAAATAAATTAAATATAACATAGAGTAATATAAATGTTTTGCACATCCAAAATACAAATTATTTACACTATTTTACGCAAAATTCGTAACAATACCTTTGGTTTACCAAAAGAGGAACTCTGAAAATACTTAGAATGATAAATTATACTTTTAAGACTTTTAATCAAGTGAAGAGAGAGATAGGTTACCTTATAGAGATTAAAATATTTTTTCCCGTGCTAAGTGAAAATAGGAAGATAACTCAAAAAGAAAAGAAGAAAAAAAAGGTTTAAGATTATTATAAGTCTGTGTCTATTATTTTTTTATAATAATTAATAAACTTTTTTAAATGATAAAAGTTGATGTTTTGTTCTAACATCTGTACGGCAAAATAAAGAAAAATTAATTAAAAAAAAATGTGTGCATTTTATAAAAATTTTAAAGGTAAGTTCAAAATGGCATTTTTTGAGTATTTTTATAATTTGTTCAATGAATCTTTCTCAGAACAATGTGAATTCCTCAGACATAAAATGTGTTGAACAATACATTGAATTTATCGAATGTTTCTTTTGATTTCAAAGAAAATCAATAACTAGCTGATGACAATTTCAAAAGATAACGGATGTACTTAGACTTTTATAATGTATATGGACTCATAATTTATTGTATTTACTTTTTTACCGGTATGGTTAGTGACGCTGACTGCTGTGCCGTAGGGCCTGGGTTCACATCCTGGAGAAGGCATGAATGTTTGTAAGGGTATAGTGCCTTCGCAGCATGGGGATACTCTAAATAGCTGTCGAGCCACAGGTTCTCTTGTGAGTTTAGTGGAAGAGGAAGAGAAGTGGTAAGCCACTGACCTCCCCCAGGGTGTTCTCCTTCAAAATAGAGGTGGAACGAAGTAAAATCGTCCTGTCACCTGTGTCGTGCTCAAAGCTGCGGATAACGACAGGCGTAAAAATCTTGCCCCTTGCCGTGGTGATTTTCGGAGGCCTTGACCTAATGTTACAGTCGATCAGATGGCATTTGTAACAATAAAATAACAACACCACCTTTTAGTATTTACAGAAGCTGTTTATGCTTAAAATTATTTACATAGATTTATTTGAGAAAACCTACCGCTCATTTCAATTTAAATCAAAAATTCGAGGTGGTATGTTTCGAAGAAGCGAAATTTACTTGAAAAAATTTTAAGTAATTTTAGAATTTCCATTACATAAATAAGAGTCATGAAACGGCATTCTTAAAGAATTAATTATGACTATAATATAACAATATTTCACTTCATGTATAATTAGAAAAATATGTATAATAGAATACAAACTGTACTTTTTCTTGTTTGGAAATTGCTTGAAAATATTTTAATTTAACCTTAAACGCTTTTTTTTGTTTTGATAAAAAGTAGAAGGTTGGTTTTATAAAGTTAGTATTATTTTGTATTTTTTTCATGGAAATGTAACTGTAGTAAATACGAATATCTGAAGTTGTTAACACTACGCTATTCAAACTTTTGGTGACATAATAGAAAAATTAGTGAGGTGTAGTAAAAACATCCTGCTTCTACGAAATTTTTGATGGATTCAATGCTTTCATTTTACATGCAACAAAAATGAGTAAAAAATTTTTATTTGGATCAAGAATGGCACCTGCAATCGCTGAGTAGATATTGTGGGGAACTCATGGATGCAGTTATTTCTGCGGAGTCAAGGGTTCGAATCCTGGAGTCTCACAGGGCTAACAATGTTGTAGGAATGCATAAAGATCAGGTTCTAAGTCCTTAAGCAGGGGTGGAGTGGAAGTTTGAAATTAGAACTAGAATGTCGTCTACATTAGTTTATTGTGGATCAAAATGACTACATTCTTTACCAGTTTCTTACAAGATACTTTGCGCGCCCAGTCTTTGCGTTAGCTTAGAATGTGCCGTTAAAAAATCTTTCAGTTGTATTAAACGGGAATTTGCCATGGGACCTAAAAACTAAAAAATGAAGATAATGTAATAATTCTCAGATATAATAAATAGACAAAAACCAAAATTCTCTAAATAAAAATAATCAATGAAAAATTATTTTTGCCTTCATATCATGGGGACAAACTATACGTATACAGTCGAAACTCCTTCAGCTTCAATATTTGTATTCCCATAAGAAAAATATCTTTCAACTTATTTTATATATTCTATTATAATTTACTAATAATGTCTTTTGGGAATCGCGCCTAATAATCCCCAAATTATTTTTCGAAGGAATGATTCCTGTAATTGCTTCCACGTTTCTCATTCACTGTGACATTTCCTAAGGAGACTCACATTAGTTATTCTCCCGTGTGATTTTCTACTTTCGGTCAGAAAATTCTAACCAGTTTGAAATCGCATTAAACTCTCTCTACTGGATAATGCATAACTTCCCATTAAAATTCACTAAATTATTACGACACCTTAATATCAGATGTCTCAAACCAAATTCTCTTGGGTTTGAAGCGAATATTCTCAAACAAGTTTCGAACAGAAGAGATTAATTCATTCGTTCATAAGATTGCCGCGTGAGAAATCCAACTTTTTTTTACAACTTAATTTTTCATTTCTATTCTATTTTACATACCTTTGCTTGAAAATTCAGAATATAATACTTAACATAGTCTTATTTTATAACGTGATGTAAAGAATATTTGGATTTTCTGTTGTTGCTGTCTTGTCCAAGCAGTGCTGAAAAATCAAATGGTGACGAAGGCTATGTCGACGACCTTTATCGAATAACGCAGTTGATGACCCGTGGGGCTTAGGTCTATATTGTGGAGTTTAGCCGATATATACAAGGATAATTAAAAATATAATCAAGAGAAAGTGGAATGTCAAGACAGTAAGGAGAAGTATTGTAATTTCTTTGGCCATCATGGAATATTTTCATCCCTTTAAAGCCGGGGTGGACATTACGTCGATCGCGATCAACCGGTGGACCACCAAGACATTTTGGGGTGACCGCCTGAAGATTAACCGTCAGTAATTGTATACTGAAATATTCAAGATCTGCTGACAGAATGCAGACTAAGTCTTCTACTGATTATAACAACGGAAACTAACTTTAGATAAAAATGCTTTATTTTTTAATGTATTTTGAATTATTTAATAATAGATGCGTCATTTGATATTATTGTTTTTGTTGCTATTATTGTTATGTTTGTATCTTTTGTTTTGCTTTAAATCACACATATTCTGTGCTTATTATTTAGTTATAATAAATATTGTAAGTAGACCTTTTCCTTATCTCCCCATACCTATCACCTATGACACTGGGCAGTGGCAAACACAAGAATTTGTCAAGGGACGGGGGGGGGGAAGCGAGGTCCGAAAGTTTACCATTCTCGTATCATACCCTAATACGCAGCCAATTTTTTTATTTTTTTATTTTACAGATTATCCAGAAAAATATAGTAAAAAATAAAATACTGAATAAATAATTAGCATTAATTAATAAAAAATTATTAATAACAAATACTTAATTAAATTTTACGTA
>BMAV01013903.1:33536-56693 GCA_019973955.1 Trichonephila inaurata madagascariensis
CGGGTATGAATCCGTGGACCCTCCCCACCCTTGTGTTCGCTACTGACATTAAGTGTATCGCAACACCTTTAAAAAATTAGAAGTATCCCGTACCCTGGAAAAATCTGCTCACCCCTGCTTTAAAGTATCTTATACGTAGTCTGGATATGGTGGTTGAAGTTACGCTGTTACAATTAAGTTCTGGATTGAAGTGCTTCTTAACTGGATGAAAGGTGAATTTAAGTCTGAATATTGCATCAGCGTTGGTAAGGGTAAGGCTATTGGAAAGATAGGGTAATTTGCCTGCTCATTGCCAAAGATGTCTACTTGGGCCGATATCCATTGCAAAGTGCAATCTTTGGGTAGCAACTACTTTGTTAATAAGAGCAATCATATCCTGGGTCAGTTGAGAGTTGCTCCTCAGGATCCCCTGAAGCTCAGATCTAGAGTCTGAAAACAGTAAAATGCCACTGGAACTCTATTGCCCTGTTGTGGTAGTTATCCAAAGCTCCTTTAATGGCCATAAGCTCACACGATTTAAAAATTGCACTGGTCATGGAAATCGAATCTGCTAGAGTTATATTGGTTGGACTTCTGCCTATTGGTCCCGGAGGGTATTTTATTTCCCTTCTATCACCCATAGGGAGATCCAGTGGCGTTCCCCTATCCACCATTTGGGAAGCACCCTCTGGGGGATATATTCTCCCCCGAGAGAATGAATTTTCTAATGACTATTAATGCAATAGGGTATATATGATCCGTAAAAATATTAATATTTTAAAAATGATTTGTTTTAAAAAATGTTTCATGATATTTGAAGCAGAAGTAAGAGAAACAATGGATCTAAAGGTTTTATTGTTAAATATCTCAATATATCTAATTATTAAATCTTCTGCTTAAGATAAATAGTTTATAATAATGTGACATAACATCGCTTTACATTAAAGGAGCAGAATATGATACTATTTTTTCCAAAATATTTGATTTTCTCTATCAATGATTTTCCAATATTTATGATTGAATGCCCCGTGTTTTGTGAATGAGTGAAATAAGGTTTTTATGGTTTGCAAAATGTTCGGATAGAGGATGATTTTTTCTGATATCGTTGTGAATGTGTTTTATCTAATGAAATCCGATATTCCAAACCAGGCCAAAAAGGAAGCGCGACGTAAAATTTTCATACATTTTAAGTCCTCTTTTGATCCCGATTTCAAAAAACCTGATCACCTAAATTGCATCCAAAATTCAAAATATATTTCTACACCTTCGGTAGCGTGTTTATTTAAAATTCTTAACAAAATATGGAAGAAAAGAAAGAATATGAAATTAAAAGAAATTTTCGTTTGAAAAGTGATTTAAAGTTTATTAGGTAATTCCCAAAGAATATCATTAGTAAATTATAACCGAATATGGGCTCAAATGTAGTATAGGGGGGGCGGCACTTTTTGATTTGGTAATTTTTCTTCGGATTTGGCGATTTTTATCTAAATGTCATGGTGAGATATCGAATTCATTCTAAAATAAATAATAAATAATTCCGAAAAAAATACCTTGGCGACCACTTTTAGTCGCCAAAAAAAGGACTGCGCCAAGTGGCCCGCCCTATACTACACTTTAAACCCAGAATATGTATAAGGAGCTTTAAAATACGTTGCAAATAATATTATATACCTCACTTAAATCTACACAGTAACCTACAAATTTCAAACTTACTGAATTTTTTTTTGTGTGTGTGTGCATTTTTTGTGACCCATATCATTGGAAAGCTTGCCTCCAAATTTCAGATCTGTTAGCAAATTAGTGTTTAAGATATTTGAAGTTTTCTGGGCTATAGTGTTGGCTTCGGTTTCATTTTAAAGCATTTTTTCACTCTTTAATTGAGTTAATTAAAAATATTTTTGAGCACAATTCATTTTCTTAGTGTGAAATGTTTATTAATTTCAACTTTCATTATTGAAATCATTTCTGCTTGATTATATTTTGAGTTTTTTGTGTTCTCATAATTAATTAAGATTGATTTCAAAGCCAATTTTTGCTTTAAAAAAAGCTTATATAACTTAAAAGTTTTATCATTAATTTTTTCCTGTTGAGAAAATGTCATGGCCAAAATGTTCTCAGGTTTCTGTGAAAAATAATTCTTCGAAGAGATGGAATACTACTGAAAATGATGTATTTAAAAATTAGTCTTTAGCTGATATTACAATATGACTTCCGAATACACGTATTCTGAAATCAAGTATTGTAGATAAAACTCATTATTTCTTTGATGTAGCAAACCACATTATACTAATGTTTTATGTATGTTTTAATGTAGAACATACAATGGAAAACAACGTATTAAGAAATTAGAGCTTTACGGGCAATGTAAATTTTTGCTTTATGTTTTTACAAACTTTAAATGCGTTTTTCTCAGACTTTTAATTTTGAAGGTATAAGTGTTTTCTAATCCCTAAGGCATTTTTCTGTTCAGGATAAAACCTAGAAATTTTTTGTATAAACTCCTAAACGTATGTTCTTTAAAAGTTAGTATGGAGTTAGGGCTGAGATCTCTAGTTATTTTTTAAAAAATGAGAAATTTACTATTTTAAAAGAAAATCGTGTTGTGTGTTACCAGGTTTAACTAGAAAAAAAATTATTAAAAATCAACAAGGGAATAGATCATCAAATCCATCCTAAGTTTTGTTTGCAATAATCTAAGAAACATAAATAACTGTAAAAGACTAAATAAGTTTAAATGTGAGCATGTTATACAAGTTCGAAAAAACTTCAAAAATTCTTAATTATTTAAAATTCTAAAACAATGGCTGGTCAAACTGACTTTTTATCTACAGAATGAACTTAATAATATAATCTGAATATAAAACATAAATTATTTTTACTGTAACTGTCCCCCAAAAAAGTTATGGAAAAGGGAATTGTGTAATCTTATTCTTACAAACGGAAACATTAATTTTGAACAAATACTGTTCAATTTTGTTTGTTTTTCGTTCATTTAATTCACATATTAAAGAGGGTTTTTGGATATTGTGGATATTTTTAATATTTTCTAACTTTTATACTTCGGAAATTTTTAAAAACTGAAGAAATAAATTTGTAACTCTGTTTTTTAAGCAGTTTTAGGGAATTTTTTTAATGACCAGTAAAAAGATAGAACTTTAAGTTTTTTCATCAATTGTTAATATGTATTTTGTGAAGTGAAGTGAATTTGGTGTTTTATGGCGCAAGAGCCAGTTTTGGCTATACTGCGCCAAACATTCATAGGTCTGGGGTCTGGATGGGAAAAGAAGAAAAGGAGAAATTGGATGACAAGATGGAGGGTCGAAAATAGAGAAGGATCACTGGGGTACCCCGGGGTCGTGACACCCGTGTTTACCACAGATAGTAAACCCTTTGGGAAAAGGAAAAGATCACTAGGGTACCTCGGGATTGTGACACCCGTACCCACCTAAAGAAGGTGAGCCCCCTGAGGGGTATGTATTTTAAGAGTATGTATATAAATGTTTAGCCTATAAAAATATCCAATAGAACGAGAGTTACAGTGCTCTTAACACACCTGCCTCGAAAAAATGGATGCTCAGTTTCTCCGCGATTTCGGCTGATTGACTTATCTGGAAATAATAAAATTAACAGTGTTTCAATCTGTCAGCCTAAATGCACGAGTGAATTACATTAAATTGAAAATACCCTAAATTGGATTTCTGGCAGATCTCTGAAGAAAAATTTCGAATTTCATGTTTTGTTTTGCTTTGTTTTTGTTATAAAAGAATAGAAATATCAGAAATTCTGAAATGATAGTAGACCATCTTCTGCGTGTATATGTGCTGAGTCTACCCTATAAATTTGAAGTCATTCGGTTAAACCGTTCTTGAGATATGATGGAGGAATATTTGAAAGACACAGTTTTGAGAAAAACGCGCTTAAAAAGTTTCAAGTCCAGTAAAAACTATGAAAATCTTATCTTGTCCTCAATAGGTCCATAGAGCCCTCTTTCCTCTTCCTCTTGGAATTCTTTCAAAGCAGATTTTTCAGCTCTTGTATCAATTCTTTCTTGTTTAGCGGCATCACTCATGCGCCGCTCAGAGCCCGAGATACGCATTTCATCACGTTTCTGTACATAAGTATGCGCTTGGCGGCCAACGGGCCATCCTGTAGTCGTCTCTCATTACTTTTAATACTTCTACAAAACCTTTGTTAAAGAAAATGACAGATAAGTATTTGGAAATTTCACACTCATTCTGAATCAATGGGCACGAGTTTAAAACAATCTGTTTTTTGCAGTTACATGATAGAATAACTTGAAAACCTAAGCCTCTAAAACTTGATTGCGAGAAAAATAAATCACTTTTACAAGTCTTACATATAACCGTTTCAGAAATAGCAGCAAATACTGAAACAATCTCCAAAATACTATAAACAAAACTTAGAGCGATGGAAACCTTCATGTTCATGTTATTTTTTTAGTTATCTCGCAGAAGATGATTAAATTCCGTATCATTTTGGTCGGTAAAACGATTTCCACTACACTCACTTTTTATTACGACCAGGATAAACATTTCCAGTCGTACTTCCAATTCAATCACTCAATGCGGAAATAAATAATTTGTAGCTCTATTGTGCTCTTCGAAGCTAATACAAGACTAAAACAAGTTCGACAAAATATTCAATAATTACAGATATTTTTGCTTTTAAACCTGTACAAACTTGTGTATACTTGTATGGACATATATTTGTATAGAAGGGTCTCAGGTATCAAGTCAACTGTACACAATAGGTCCAGTCTTCGACAGCCAACTCACGCTCCGTAAAGCTTCTTCTTCTAACTGCTGTATCTTTATAACGACTTCAAATTTTAAAAAATCCTTTTACAATCGTATTCTAAACATCTTAAGGAAGCAATTTATGAAGAAAAAACCCCAGTTTTTGAGCCCATCACATGGGTGAAACCCCTTAATGGAAATTTATATTTCCTTATTTGCAATGTATTGATTAACAATAACATTGAAAATAGTGGCCATTTTAAGAATGGTAAATTCTTTAGTGTTAGAAAGCAGATTTATTACCTAATAGAGCAATACAATTGGGACAAAATTCTAAGCAAAAGATACATTAGTAAATGATATTAGACCTTTTTGTTGATTACTCCTCTCCATTTTTTTCCCATTTCACTTGTTAGTAATTACACTCATCTTTCTTAATAAAAGTCGATTCAGTATACCACGAAATCGATCCATCAACAATTGTGGTGGAGAAGAAAAGTTTTCAAATCCAAATAAAACGACAACTTTCATTTGTCAACTTCTTTTTTTATCTTTTCAGAGATAAACATTTCTTAACAGGAATTGCAAGAGAAAGGCAGTTTCCTTGGAAAAGTTACTGTTTAACTTTTTACTTAATGTTCTAAAATTGAAAATCCAGAACAAGTACTTTCCTGAAATATGTAGTGAATTGTGGTAAAAGCGAATAAGGGAGTCTAAGGAAAAATGTTACGTTTAATCATAGTCAGCAGTTTGTTTTGTAATTCTTTTATATGTATACAGTAAATTTATCTCTCTCCTTCTGGAATTTTTTCGATAAACGACTTAAAAAGCTTTAAAAAAATTGCTCTTATGCAAGATTTATGAGCTATAAAAATGATTATTTTTACTGTATAAGAAACGAAATTCATGTCTAGACAAAAGAAATTTTTGCATTCTTCAAAAAGAAAGAAAGCATATTAGCAAGATGCTGATTTTAATAATGCAAAAAATTCATCTGTGTGCTTATATGTGATGTATTTAAGGTTTATTGTAAGGTATAACATTTCTATTTATAAAGAGAGATAGACTGAAGTCTCTCTAAACCGCGAAAGCCAAAATATTAGATTCATTGATTCCAGTTTAATAACTTCGTAGAAACTTTCCATATTTCTGTATTTTTCAGATAATTTGTTTCATACATAAATCATTATAATCTGTACTTCTGAAAATTATTCTTTACACAAAATCTGAAAATTAAATCCGATATTTTTTATACAATAAATTCTGAGACAATTTAGCAATGCTTTGAAATGCGGTGTAGTTCTAAGGTACATTATGTAATTTTCTTTTTTATATTTACTAATATTTTTTTAGTTTTTTTTCCCGATGTCTGATACTCACGATACAGGTTTCTTACCCTTATGAAACATAATTTATAAGCACACATAATTACTTTTTTTTCATAAATAAATTTAAATATAAACAATATCGACAAAGTAAAGTTCTTCTAATGTAATTCAAGAGGTTTATGACAAATTATCAGAAGAACAATTTTTCAATTCATAAATACCAGGATTCCTTAAATATTGAAATTTTAAACGTTACAACTTAAAATTCAGTACATGAAAAAGAATATGATTTTTTTTGTAATCGTAACCTTTATAGTGCTCTAAATAATTTTTTTTGTAATTTTTTAATGAATAAATTAAACAGCTAAATTTTGCTTTCAAAACATCAATAATTGCCTTTTCACAAGCTAAAAAATATGAAATCCTAATTTAAAAAGAAAATGCTAAAATATGTTGTCGATCTATTTCTAATCGAAACTTTAGAGTAATCATAATGCAGAGGATATGTTTTATATGTATTTTTATGAGAGTTCAGAGAAACCAAGTAATATAAAAAAAAATTTTAAGTCAATTCCTACTTTAAATGGATGAATAGAAAGTATTTTATTAAAGATTGAAAATTTGAATAAGATATATATATATACAGGGAGAGAGTAAACTAATAAATTCAAAGATATTTTGCCATACCTCAAGTTCTGTGCTTAAACATACCTATTATACTATTGAAAAATACTGCGTTACTAACAAAAATCAAGAATTTTCTTTGTTTTTCTTACATTTTTTCAACCAATAATTAAATAAATCAAGTGTCTTTTGTATCATTTTGTTCGCAATTTCATGTAGATTTTAGATCAGTTTACGAATATTAAATATGTTTACAAATTCGGAAGTTATTCATAAAAAACCGTGACTAAAGAAACACAAGTAGTCTGTGAGATGAATTACAATTAACCAATATTAAATAAAATCTTGTGTTGGTGAATCAACTTTCCTGGATTTTTCATGGAAATTTAATGCAATGTTTTGTTTCTCGGTAAATCGTTTGGGTCATTAGCTCCAAATACAGTTTAAATTCTAAATAATATAAAAAAAAAATTTAAGTTTTAATTCCTACTTAGATCAATAAAGAAAATTTTTATTTTAGCTACTTTTTATTTAATAGTTACAATTAATATAAATATGTATATACATATGCCAGAATCATAACATTAAATGGTAATTAATTTTTTAATTATCATTTAAGTATCGTATTGTCCTTTTAATTTCAATCCAACTGAATGCTTTAACACGTGAGAAAAAAACCTTTTCACAAGTTTTGACACAAGTCGCCAACGTGGCTGTATTTGTAATTCTTTAAATAATTAGTTTTAATCAATTAATTTTTATTAATTATAATTAAATTATTGTATTGTCATCCAAAATGATCGTGTATATAAAATTTCAGCTCAATTGAGCGCTTTCAAATGTGTTTTATTAATGATTGAAAATTCCACCAAGATAAATAAAATAAACAAATATATAAATAAATAAATATACAGATAGTGCGAGCTAATAGTAGGAATTGAAAAAAATGCCAACTGTAACAAATACGTGAAGAGCAATGCGGTATTGAAAGGAAACGTTCACCCATTTGGAAAAGATGCGAATTTTTAGATTTATTTTTTGTTTATGAAAAAAAAATTGGTGAAATTGGTAATATGAATGAAGAAAGTTGTCGATCTTTCCAGGCAAATAAATTTAGACCTGGATAGTGATGAAGTTCAAGAACTGGTGTACTCTCACAATAATTGAGCTAACAATTGATGAACAGATAGAAATGCATGAGCTAGGGCGAGACATTGAAAAACTTCGTCAAGACCCAATTCTATCAGAAAATCGAATGACGGTTGGGAATTTGACAGAAGGCCTCGGTTTAGCTGAAAAAGGGTTATACACAGGGGTCTTAGAAAATATAGACTACAGCAATGAGCGTATTTTTCAACAAAACAAGAAATAAACAAAAAGTCAGCATGCTATGAAGAGATTTGAGGGAGAAAAAAAATCTTTGAGCCAAGTTTTAAAATTTTATGAAACCTTCTACATCAAAATAAATTCGGCTTCCGATATTGTATTTGTGATATCTAAGATTTTATGAAACATTTTTTTTCTAACTTATTATTTTCTTTCATAGCCAACCCCACCTAAAAATAATTTATATGTATTTAGATGCGAATCGATCCCCAAGGGGCATTGAGAGGGCTTAAGGGGCATTAGAGCTAAATATTCCCATTTTTAAACTATTAGACCTAGAGACTTAAAATTTGGTGGATGCGTTCCTTTCATGGATAAGAGATTCGCGTTACAAAAGAGGTTAAGAGGTTTTATGAAAATTGCCTCTGAGGGGCATTGAGGGGCGGGGGGGTTAACGGGCGTTACATTTCTTCTATGGAATACAGAGATCCGATACAAAAGGGGGCTTACGAAAATTGACCTCAAGTTGCTCTTAGAAAATTAAGGGGTGTTATAAATAAATAATAAGAGAACTCATTAAAGAATTATTTTATATTTTTCTATACATTGTTTAGCACCTGGTTTTACTCTCCTTACAATTCAGTTATTATATCGAGAATAATATTTTTTATTTTTAAAAAAATCAACCCGTGCGAAGAACGGGTATTTTAGCTAGTTACTTAATAAATAATCAAGTTTCAGTAGTAAGTGAAACTACTATAACTGATCGAGAATGAAGCGCAAAAAAGGAGATATACTTTAAGCATACACAATCTGTGTGGACAAAATAGGAGCAAATCAGTAAGAATTTTCTAATTTTTTTTCCGTTCCAAAAAAAAAAGCTTATGAAAAAAAAAAAACTTTATTTGTCACAAGAGTTATTAACGAAAAAAAAACTAAGACTTTAAGAACTTTAAACTTTAAAAAAAACTTTAAATTCAATATTTAAAACATTTCTTACTGATTATTTGAGTTTATATACCGTAAAATCCGGCGTATAACGCGCACTTTTAACTCAAAAAATAAGATTGAAATGTACGGGTGCGCGTCATACGCCGGTTATAAAAATGACAGCTTTAAAAATAAATAAAGAGATGAGTATAACAAAAAGTAGGCTTCTGCATATATCGAAATACTGTTTATTTATAAGAACTGACGTACTTTATCAACTTAAAGAGCCGTATTTCTAGAAGTATACTATTTTTTCAAGAACCTGAGATAATAGTTCGAATAAATGGCTTAAAAACATAAGAGGAACATTTTAGGTTTCTTTATAAAAAAAAAATGGGGTGCGCGTTATACGGCGAATATACCTTAAAATTAAAAAATGTAGCTCAAAAGTATATGTGCGCGCTATACGCCGGATTTTAAGGTAATTGATTTCATCTTAAAAATGTTTACAAAAAATATGCTTATTTTTGGACATAATATGACAGAAAGAAGAAATTTCAATTACTATTTTGAAAAAAAGTGTTAAATTATTTTGAAGAAAAAGTGGTTAAACTATACTGAAAAGCATGTAAGGAAAAGTTAAAAGAAAAAAATTAATGGAAAAGAAATTATGTACAATTTTTTTCCGTTGTGAAGAAAGTTTATTTTAAAAAAAGACTAATTTTGAAAATTCGGAAGTCAACCGATAAAACATTTCTTCATACAAAATTATAATTATTTTTTATTTTTTCAAAACGTGCAAGATTTTGTATCCTGTTCTTGACTTACATTTTAGTTTCTTTTTTCTGTGGTTATTTTGTTTAAATTTAAATCAGCCAGGCAGAAAACTCTACTGCAAAGCTTCTGAGCATGTATGTATATATTCATTATTACTTTTTATTTTCCCGATTATATGCAAACAATGTATTGCAGCGACTACCACTAATTGCAACTCACATATTATTTCATTTTGTTTCCCTGCATATATTATGAGAAAATAGAAATACTTTTCAATTTAAAATGAACCATTATTCTGATATTTAATTTTTAGCAATTTTGAAAAGGCTTTATGATTTCTTTTTTTTTTATAGATAATTTAGAAAAAAAATTAATCTTCCGAAAAATTTCAAACGATCTTTTCACAGTTTCAATTGGAAACTGCTTATTTTAATTTTTTTTATATTCACCATTATTTTCTTTTTCTCCTTTCCATTACTACTTTTTAGATTTTCTTCTTTTTCTCTTTCAATTACTACTATCAGCTCACTCTCTCTCTATATATATATATCTCTTGTTTGAGTTTTCGTTAATAAAATACTTTCTATTCATCCATTCAAGTTCAAGTATAATTTTTTTAAAATTTGTAGTGGATGACACTTGATGCTAATACAGTTTTTTCAAATATTAATTCCCTAATTAAATTAAAAAATGAATAAATAATAACAAATAAAAATAATAGTTCAACAGCACACATAGAAAGGAAAATCACTCCTTGTGTCCCCGTAGCGCAATGGTTAGCGAGTTGGACTTTTAATCCAAAGGTCGTGGATTCGAATCCCACCTGGAATGGCCTAATTACTGAGAATGTGATTTCTTTTTTACTATACTATTTTATTAGAATCATTAAATTTTAGGAGTAACAAACAAAACTATAATAGTCCAACACCGTATATAGAAAGGAAAATGGAAAATTGCAAGGAAAATCGCTTTTCTATTTTGTCACTTCATATTGTGATTCTTTTATATGTATGCATATATTTACATCAAATGTAACTATTTAAAAAAAAGTAGCTAAAGCAAAATTTTTCTTTGTTCACCTGATTAGGAACTGACTTAATTTTTGTTTACATTACTAGTTCATCTCTGTGAACAAAGAATTTCTATAAACAATTTTTAATTAGTAAAGATCATGAGGTCCCAAGTCAGTTCTCAGCATGCGTAGCTCTCTAGAATACATATTTATATCTGTTTTTGTTGAACGATTTCTGTACTGGAACCGCTACGATAGGTTGGTACATACATCTTGTGAAATATATTAGCCAAAGTTCATTCCACGGACGCCTTTAACTCTTATAATTACCCAAATGATAAAAAATATATATATATCTCCACATGATTTATAATATCACTGTAATAAATCACTCTTATAATTTATTAGAAAAACTATTACCTGAACAAATGTCCTACCTTTCTGATATTTCTTTGGGCAGAGAGCATATACGGTGTATCCGGTCCTAGTATTGCAAAAGAAATACGCAGCTTCTGAATTAACTTTTAATTACAATTATTATTAAAGAACGTATATACATGATATTTACAAATAACCACACGATATAAGTAGAAATGGAGGTAAACTTTTTGGGGCGCATCACCAAATCTTTTGACGAAATCTCTTCATCCGTTCCGTTCTGTTCTGTTCTACTCTATTCTGTTCTGTTCCGTTCTGTTCTGTCTGTTCAGTTCTGTACTGGTGAATCTGCAGACATTTGTTTTTATCTCTGACGCAACTAGCGTCCTCTGGTGTGCGAATGCGTGGTTCATATTTGGTTGGACACAGTTGGTTGGTTTTTAACAATCACTTAAATGTACAAAAAAAATAATAACATACTAATTTCAATTAACATTCGATTAGCGAATAGCTTTTCTCCGACTGGAAAAAACATATTTTGAATAACTAAAAAAGATGTCAACTAGAGCAACAATTAGTTATATACAGTGAAATATGTTTAACGCGAATACGCTTAAGATGAAATGCCGATTAACATGAAATAATACAACATTCCCGACAAACTATTATGAATTTCCATGACTTTTTTTCGCTTAACACGAAACTAAAATCGCTTGACACGATGAGATTTCACTTTTTGGAATGAACAATACATGGAAAACAGATATGTTGGAGAGATTTAAGTGGAGTGTGATTCCATGTGTTTCGTAGAAAGGAGGCCGAATCCCAAAAGCTCATCAATTGCTTTTGGGATTCGGCGACGAGTACATTGCAGTGTGAGTAAAAATCAGAGTTTGGTTCGCATTGTTTTTTTCCATTTTGGAAGAATTATTTTTCAAATACTATACCAAAAAGCTCAGGGGAGAAGAACACTACTATTTTTCTTAAATTGAAGATGGTGCTTCTTTAGGTTGTTGATCGAAAGTAGATGAAGGAAACGGAAATCTGTTAAGATTTTGGTATTGCTATAATTACTTTATCAAAAATAATTAAAAAAAGAGTAAATTACGTAAATTTTTGAATGTTTTTTTTATTAAATACATGCATATACACATATCTATTTAAATAAAATGTACACTAACAAACTTAATTTTGTTGAATATATGTGTTTTTGGCAATATTCTTGAATACGAATTTTTTTTTCAACACGAAAATATATTTCAGTCTCCGTCAGCTTCGTGTTAAGCGATTTTCACTGTATTAGCCAATAAATTAATCAGATAAATTAGTCATACATGAATTATTGGATTAAAGCAGACGTTAATAATATGGAAGAAAATTTTCAACCTATAAATAATGAATATAACTACTGCATAATTTAAGAAATCAATTAAAAATTGGTTCAAAATAAATAAAAGAAATTTAAAAAAAAATAAAATATTTTACAATATGAAACATAAAAACTCATCTTCTTATCTTTTTGCTTAAAGATATCTTGAGTCTATAAAAAAAGTCGTAATTTATCAAGATTATTAAAATACGCTAAAAAGTTGTGGTTTATGAATTAACGATATTGTTGAAATCATGGGTTTACTTCTATTCTAAATGATCTGGAAAAAAAATCAAAATTATATATACAATATACCTATTGATACGTTTTGGTTATTCTTAAGAATACTCTTAAAAGATTTTTTAATTAAACTCAAATAACATATGAATTTAAATTTTTCTTTTCTTATTAAATTGCTACGGTTAATTCAATTAAGTACCAAAACTTGCTAAATGTAGCTAATTTCAATTTCCGCAACATTCCTAAAGATCATTCTCTGTTTCAATTAAGAACTTCTCATTTCGATCTTCTGCTTCGACATTCTCAATTCCTTTTCATTATTACTCTTTCAAATTTATTGCGAACTCTTTTCTTCTTTTCCTCTTCATCACTGTACTACGAATTCCAATAGCAAGCAAGCATCGTTCCATGTGCACGTATCTCGCTATCGGAAGTCGGTTCATAATTTTCAAGAATTCGTATTGATCCTAGTCTTTGCAGCAGAAACGGTTGCAATATATGAGGCACATATGTTGAAGGGTTGGGGTATATACATCTCATTTTCTTTTTCTTTTTTTCTTTTAGGAATACCTTTGGTTTATCAGAAAGAGCTCGAAATTCACTTAGAATGATAAATTATCTTCCTAAAACTTTTACTCGAGCGAGCAGAGATATTGGTTATCGTATAGATAAAATGGGATTTTTTTCGTTCTAAATGATAATAGAATGGGAATTCGAAACAGACCAAAAAGTCTTAGGCTTACTGGAAATTGTATTCTATTTTATTTTCTATTTCTCTTGAAGCCTTTTTTTCTCTATAAGTTAAAAAAGGTTTTGCTAATTTCTTAAAGTGTTGTATGTTTAATTGTAAAATTAGTGTGGAAAAAAAAAGTTCAATATGATTTTTTAACAAAAAGCAAATGAATTTCCTTAAAAAAAAATTCTTAATATATTTTCAAGATTAATTTTCTTTTTCGAATAATCCTATTATGTATTCTATAAATTTTTCTATGAACAGTATGAGTTGGATAAACAAATGATTTTGGATATTACACGGAACTTACCATGTGAATATTTTTTATTTTGGTAAAAGAAAAATACTTTTAAAAAAATATATAAGACGAAAGTTATTTCTTGAATGTCTAGAATTATATTTTAGATTCTAGATTGCTTAAGTTTTTAAAATCATTATTTAAAAAAGTATTTACACAGAATTAATTCAGAACATTTACTGATAATTTCAACTTGCATCAAAATCAAAAGATGGTATATTTCCGAGAAGCAACATGTGTATGGAACTCTAAGTAATTTTATTACTGAATAATTTTAAACATTTCATCACATAAATAAGATTTGCGAAAAAAAATTATTTTAAGCATTTCATCATACCTTGTATACAATTTCTCCTGCCATATATAAAAACGTTGAAGACTAGTAGAATAAATTAACTTTTTTTTTCTCTGTTTTGAATTACTCGAAAAAGTATTAATTTAATCTTAAAAACCTATTTGACCTGCCGACGATACTTATAGGTACCACTCACTTTAAAATTACATAGAATAACCATTTTTACGAATACTCAGACGATACTTAGCAGAAATATTCTTTTAAATCCACTCTTTCAAGGTATAGGGTAGCATGGGCTCTATGATGACTATTTTAGCGGGAAAGACGAATAGTTTTATAGCAGAAATTGCGTTTTCAGCTGACATTTTGATCAGATTGCTAAGATTGTCATTTTTGTTCCGAAAAAGTAGTTAATGTCAAAAAATGTCTTATTTTTCTTGTTTTCTATGTTAATGAAGACTATAAAAAACGATTTGATTATTTATTTCAAGTGAACAGTGTATATAATTAATTTTCAGTTGAATATCTTTAATTAATTAGTTCTAACGGATTAAGGCTACACAGAACCCTACAAATTTCATATTTATCGAAAAAAAATGGTTTTGCATTTTATTGTGGTTCATATTGAGAAGTTTGCCACCAAATTTTAGATCAGCTAACAAATTGGTTTTTAAGATATTTGTGTGAACTTTTCTGAGCTTTGGTTTTGGTTTCGGTTTCATTTTAAAGCATTTTTCCACTCTTAAATTGAATTAATTAAAAATAATTTTGAGTATAATCAACTTTTTCGGTGTGAAATTGTTATTAATTTCAATTTTCAGTACTAAAATCATTTCTCTTTGATTATGTTTTGAGTTTTTTGATTTATTATAGTTAATTAATTAAAAATTGATTTCAAGGCCAATTTTTGCTTTAAAAATAGTTTACATACCTCAGAATTTGTATCATTAATTTTTACCAATTGAGAAAATGCCATGGCCAAAACACTCTCAGGTTGATGTGAGAAACAATATTTCAGAGATGGAATACTACTGAAAATGATATATCTAATCAGTCCTCAGCTGATACAATTTCACTTTCAAATGCAAGTATTCTAAATACAAGTATTGCAGATAAAACTGAATATTTTCTTGGTGTATCAAACTGAATTATACTTAACATATTATAATACTATATTTTGATATTTTAAAGTCGTACAACATGAGCTAGAACTTCCTAAATTTCCCGATTTAAAACTGAAAAAAATTAAATTTTATGAACAAACCTGGCTATTTTTAGCTTAAGTCTGTATCATTATTATTTTGTACACGAATGTTTTGTGTTTCAAAGCTTTTTTGAAAATATTAGGTTAAGATTAAGCTGAATAAACTGTCATCGTCACAAATGCTGTCAATATTATGCACAAATATTTCTTAATACAAAACTTTCCAAAAAACTATTTTTGGTCATATTTAATTAAAATAGTGTTTTAAAGTAAAACATACTTTGTAAAATAAATTAGAGCTTTATAGGCATTATAAGTTTTTGTTTCATGCCTTTATAAACTTTAAATGCGTTTTTCTCAGACTTTCAATTTTGAAGGTATAAGCGTTTTCTAATCCCTAAGGCTTTTTTTCTGTTCAAGATAGAGCCTTGAAATTTTTTGTATTTACTCCCAAATGTATGTTCTATAAAAGTTAGTATGGATTTAAGGCTGAGATCTGTAGTTATTTTTTTTAAAAAATGCTAAAGTTACTATTTTAAAAATTTTCGCCTTTTTTCCAGTTTTTTTTTTAGATAAATAGTTCTTAAAAATCAACAAGGGATTAGATTTTCTAATCCATACTAACTTTTGTTTGCAATAATCTAAGAAACATAAATAACTTAAAATGACTAAAAATTTTTAAAAAGTGAACATTTTATAAAAGTGTGAAAAAACTTCAAAAATTCTTTTTTTTTAGAATTGTAATGTAGTGGCTGGTCAAACTGACGTTTTACTTTCAGAATCAACATAAAGTATAATTTGGATATAAAATATAAATTATTTTTACGGTTACTGTCTCGAAAAATTTTATTGAAAAAGGTTACTATTTAGCCTTAAATATCCCAAAGTTGAGTATTTTATAAATGCATATCCCTTAATTTTCAATGTAGCGATGCAAAAAAAAAATATTGAAAGAAAAAAAAACTGCAGTAAATCAAAAAGCTGTAGATAAAGGGTTAAAAAAAGTATAAAAGTGATAATCGATATTTTTGTTAACACAAAAAACGGAATATTAATGTTTTCGGTTCATATATGTCGCGTTGCCGTAATAATTAGGATTAGAACATCCAATAATTTTTACCTTAAATTGAAATTCGTATTATTCTGAGTTTCCAAGCAAAGGATATGCAGAAAAAATCTAATTTTTAATTGATATAAATATTAAAATAATTTAATTGAAAAATTAAATTATAAAAGCTTGAACAGTTCACATGACACTTCCAAACGAATGAATTAATCTCTTTTTTATGAAACTTGTTGAAAATATTTGCTTCCCACATTAGAGAATTTGGTTTGAGGCATCTAATATTGCAATGCCGAAATAATTTATCAAGTTTAAATGGAAATTTATTCATTCTCAAGTAGTTTCAATGCAATTTCAAACTGGTTAGAAATTAGAAAATCATGTGGGAGAATATCAAATGTGAATTCCATTAAAAGATTAAGAAAGATCGCAGAAAGAGCGAGAAATGGGGAAGAAATCAGAAGAAATATCCCTTTGATAAATAATTAAGTGTTTATTACAAAATTCATGAAAAGTAAGATATTATCAATAAATTAAAATTATGCATAGGTGTGTAAATAATGTATGCATAAAAAGCTTAGTGATGTTTTTCTTTTAAGTAATGTAAAATTCAAGCTGAAAAAATGTGAACTCTTTCCAAATACTTTTTTCCCACTAAAAGGGACAAAAAAAAGTTATTTATTCATTGCGAATATAATTTTACCTGCAATTATGACTTATTTCTTTAGATATACATAAATAATTCTGCATTTTTTTACCTTATTTTTATTATTTTTAAGCATCATGATAAATTTATGTTCCATATTCATTTATTTTTACTAGCATAACTCTTCAAAGCGATGCGAGGGTAGCAGCATCTTTTTATTGGTGAGCTTTAATTTTTCTATCGCATCACCTAAAATTTAAATTACACTAAAATTTTAACAACTGCTAGTGTTCATAACTAGAATAGCGAAATTTCTTAGATAATTCATGAAAGAGATTTACAGAGGTTAATATTCGTAAAAGAACTTTAAATAGGTGGGATTTTTAAAGTCATTAGTTGCAGACGGCAAATATTCTGTATCATTATTGCTCGCTTACATTTTTCCTTCACATGTAAAACATGAAACCTTTATCTCTCGTTATTATACCTTAACTGGTAATATATATATATATATATAAATTTAAGTCAATTCCTATTTAGATCAACAAAGAAAAATTTTATTTTAGCTACTTTTTATTAAATAGTTACAATTAATATACATATGTATATACATAGGACAGAATCACAACATTAAGTGGTAATTCATTTTTATTAATTATCATTAAAGTATCGTATTGTCATACAAAACAATTGTGTATATAAAATTTCAGTTCAGCTGAATGCATTAAAACGTGCGAAAAAAACCTTTTCAAGTTTTGACACAAGTCACCAAAAATGATGCCAACGTGGCTGTGTATTTGTAATTCTTTGAATAATAAGTTTTAATCAATTAATCATTATTAATTATAATTAAATTACCCTACTGCCATCCCAAATAATCATGTATATAAAATTTCAGCTCAATTGAGCGCTTTAAAATGTATTTTATTAACGATTGAAAATTCCACGAAGGTATATAAATAAATATATAGAGGTGTGAGCTAATAGTAGAAAAAAAACCAACGTGAAAGAGTTTTTGGAAAAATCCACTGAATAAATTTTTTACAATTCTATTTTCTGTTTCTGCAATTTTAATTTGAAAAAAAAAAAACTTTGAGAATTTTTATGGAAAAAAATGTCATAAATTATTATATTATTGTAATAATTTGTACGATCTGCTTCGAGTTCGAAGTATTGCAAAAAAAAATCTCTCTATCTCTTATACATTTTTTCCTAAGAATTGAGATATAATGTAGGTATATTAGAGCATTTAACACGAAATAATTAATCTGTCCGATTTCATATAATTATTTCAAAAGAAAATAGTGGTTACATAAATAACCTAGCATTATATAGAGAGAGAGGTATGACTAATTTTAATGTTTACTTTTAAAGTTGAATGGCCATTTTTATAGTAGCCTATCCGACAATTTAAACAGATCCATTTTAAAATGCAGCCAGACTACGATCCAAAGCAACGAAAGTCAATCGAACTACTAGACGAAGAACATCTTTTGATCAGAATTCATGAGGTACAGCCGCAATCTTTACAAAATAAAAAAAAAAAAAAAATCATTGAAAATTTATAACCTCTGAAAATTTTGCTTACAAAATTAAAAATCAAATATTAAAGAGATTATTTAAGAAAATTCCATTCCTAAAACTGCTCGATATATATTCTAAGTGCATTTCCAATTATAACTAAATACATGGAAAATGCTTAAAAATGTAGAAGTAGAAAATCATACTAGCGGGCAATTATTCACTGCTGTTTGAAGGTTAAGAAAGGTCACGGAAAAGGAGGCTTTTGGCGAAGAACCTCATAATTTGGTCAAGTGACGAGGACAACACCAGAGCTGGCATCCACCTCTCCTAACTACCCCACCAACGGGAGGACGTTTGAGCTCTCGATAGATTTAACGTACATCGCCCTCCTACATGGCAGGTCTTTAGTGGTACTGGGCTCGAACTCGTCGTGACATACCAGCCACGATCCGAGACCTTAACCACTAGACTACCGAGGCCACTTATAAAGAGAGAGAGCAATAAAACATAAAATTTACCACGCTTTCATTTCGAATCCTATTTTAGTTGTTTCAGAAACTATTAATTTATTAAAGAAATCGTTATAAAATTTTTGATTTAAATAAATGATTAATACTTAAGTAAATTTATTTAAAAAATAATGAAAAAAAATTATTATTTTATTTTCTATTGCTTAAGGAGAAACATGTAATTTTTATTTGAATTCTAAGCAAGGAATGGAAACCGAACTAAAGAATATTATTTCCTTTATAATGATTTGTAGTACTTTTTGTCATTAAATAGCTTAACCTTTAATAATGATAATTAGAAAATTCGTCAGAATTCTTTGAAGTATTTCGCAAAAACATTAATTCAAATCATATTCAAATCTTCAACCCCGTTACATTACTTTTGACAACTTTCCAGCACGCAAGGCATTTATGAAAATGGAAGAGCTGCTTTTCACATAATGAAGTACAAACTTTCGTTCCACGATTAGCATAAAGAAAACGCCGTGCCGCTGGTAAATCTGGTTAAGTGGATAGATGATTAATGTTGTAATTTATTTTTCAGTTTAAGGGGACTTCATTTTTATTGATGGATGAGAAATATTTAGTGGCCTGCACTGTTATATATTATTTTGGTTTTCCTTTAGTATATGTTCACATCCAGTGGTGCACACAAGGGGGGTGTCCTAAGGGTCAAGCTTTTTTTTTATTAATTCCTAGCTGATTAGAAGTCTCACAATATACATTCAAATCAATTTATCTCAAAATGTAAATTTTGATGTTCGATGTACCTTTTCTGAGAAACCAATGTTCACAGGAATGTAAATTTTTTATGATACATTTATAATGATGGCTAATACATACTGAAATGAGATTTTGTAAAAAACTCACAAATTTATTTTTTACAAATTTTTTTATGTGAAAAATGGGTCAAATTTCCCTATGTTTAAAAAATATTTCATAAATTATGAAAAAATTCAAAATTAGCTAAAAGCTCATTTTAGTATAATGAGAAAGGTGTACTCTAATTGTATGAAAAATTTCAAACATGTACATATAACAGATTTAGAGGTACATCGAAAACAGCCAATTTAACATTGTCGGTATAGAGGTTTCCTACTCCCCTTAAAGGTTATTATTATTTATTTGTGTCAAGATTATACAATTCTTTTTCCAGTGAATCATCCTAACACGCATTTCCAAAAGTCACTAAAATTATTTATGGGATTATTAAAAGGTGGGCCATTACTTAAAAATAATTTTGAATTCTCGGATATGACATCTTGCACGTGGTAGGTCGAGAGACAGCCTGCTATATGATGAGATTGATGAGTTCTGTTTTAAAAATTCCCATGTTCGAATAACAGGTAGTTTATTAAGTAATAAAAAAAGCAGAAAAGAAACAAATTAGCTTTGGCATTTCATTTAAATGTGTATTAAACTCCGAAATTTCTGGAATGTTTTTCACATTTTGGTTGTCTGATGTATCCCAGAAAATATGATGAACAATGCAAATGTTTGTTTCTATAGACGCTTTCATATAATATTCAGAAAAACAGTTTTGAGTGGCCTTTTGTCGCATAAAATAACGTAAAAACAATAAACCTTTACTTTTCCTAGTAATAAAATATAAATTCTTTCATTTGAAATATTGTTTGTTGAAATAATATGTTTAACTAATATTATGTACTAAACAGAGATAAAAGAAACTTTAGCTATTTTGTGAAATGAACTGAAAAATAGAATTTTAGAGTAACATAAAAAAATGGATTAATTTTCTAAAATGAAAGGTATATTTTAATTGTTTAATATAAATTCAAGTCACTTCACTTTATAATGAACGAGGTATTCTCATAACACTTGCTTTATCAATAAGAGTAACATTCTCATCAACGAATGAGAATATAAGAGAAAAAAGTGATGAAAAAATATTTCTTCTGACATTTATCACATACACTTACATTAATCATTCCATTATTTAGTGATAATGCATTATTAAATCGAAAGACTCCTGATACGTATACGCTTCTTTGCATTAAATATTTAGAAATCAATCTACTAAAAATATTTGATCAAGGTAAACCTGCAAAATAAGATGTGCATTTCTCTGATCAGAAATTTATAAGAAATTGCCTAGTATTTTTCAAGAAATAAAAGAAAGATTTCTTTATGGTTTTTGCAATTAAAATTAAATACAAATACTAAGCAGATGGGGAAAAAAAGTAATTATAAATCAAGCTTAAATTATTTAATATTTTTTATTCGATTGGAAAGAAAAATAAATTATCGAAAGCATTTTAATAAATTATTTTTTTACATATTTTATTTAAAGTTATTAATGAAAATTTAATTATTTCTGCCTATTAATTACAATATTTGATTTTCTTTCACATTGCTGCAATAGTTAATTTCCTTTTTTAAGAAAAACTGCTGTAATAATTTATTTTCCTCTTTCGAAGTGTTTTACTATAAATGACTTATCTTTAAGAATTGTTACGAATTTTGTGTAAATAGTGTAAATAATTTGTATATTTGAGTGTTTAATGCATTTATATTACTCTGTGTTATGTTTATTTCATGTAAAAATTGTACCATTCACAAGCAATGCTGCCCCTTACGTTATAATGGCGATCCAATGAAAACTTGGCGAAATCTTGGCGGCCAATTTGGCGTCATTGGTGACCATGTTGGCGAGTTCGGAACCCTCTGGAATCTTCTAGAAAGTAGTGGATCTCTCCACTAATGTCACGAGCGGCTATATTTCTGGAAGTTTCTGTCGCGCCTATAAGTAAGATGCTCGCCGAAACGGCGAGGAGTCTGGATTAAACCAGCGAGTAGTGAGGGTTGTTCTGACTAGCAATTAGCTCGGCTGTGCTTGTGAATAATCTTTACTTACGTGTATTTTTAAATACTGGTTATTGTGTTTGATTGCTGTTGAAGGTGTGAAGACCTTTGGATATTTACTCTGTGAATATTGCTACTGAATCCTGTATTTAAAGGATTGGATTTTTGATAATAAATTCACATCGCTCTTAAAGAACTGTTTATTTTCTTTGTGATTGTTTTGCATAAAATCCACGAACCCTTGGATCTACGTAATAGTATAATACAGTATAATACAATTATTAGTAATTTCTGAAATATTCTACTTGATGTCTATAGAAAGGACATCGTAGCTAAACGTACAAATAATTCAATGAAATGGGAAACTCGGTCATAATGTGTATATCTTTGAAACATTTTTTAATGCAGAACAAGAGAACAAGAATTTTAAAAGTTACCTTTTTCAGCTTTGAAATATTTTACATTTATATACTTACTGTGGCGCCCTCTATGTGAAGTGAACTGTTGTAAACAAATGACTGAGAACTGTCGAAAGAAACTGAATGGACGAGATGTAACGAGGCGAGCGAGCAGAATGCGTTTTGTAGCGGTTTTTGTAGAAAATAGTTTTTAGCTTAGAAATTATACTTGTAAATAAATGTTAGTTGTCTACCAAAAGAAACCTCTTTGCTGTCAACTTCATGAGAGCCACTCATTTGATTAATAACGATCACATGGATCTACTAAGAAAACCAAAATACTTACAAAATTACTGTAATTAATATATTCACTCCTACGATGTATCATGTCCGCTTAGTTGACATTATGTCAACTAAGCGGGAAGGATTGAATGTATGAAGGAAATTTAACTCATTAAAGATAATATTTAGATTCAATGCGCATCTCAATTATTATTTTTATCATTAAATCTATTGTTTTAAATAGATATATTTCGTTTGACATATGAAAACATAAATTATTTACTTCAGTAAAACTATTTCATTCAAAAAAAGCACTGTGCTTACTTTATTTGTTTCTATGAAACTTGAATACCTTCATTTAAGCAGGTGAAAGAGATTATTATTGATTTTCAACATTTGATTGTAAATGTATTGACTGTCCAGATATAAAGCTAACACCTGCTCATATTTCTGAGGGTCCAGCTATTTTTGATGCCCTACGAGAAACAGGGGTCCTGTTTTCACCATCAAACCTCTATGTCAGCGTTTCTCTAACTGTGGGGCGCGCCACTTTAGGGGAGCGGGATAACTTTACAAGGGGGGGGGCAAACATATTGAAAAATCGAAAACAAAACCAAATATTTAAGACAATTATTAATTTACTAAAAGTAAACAAACAAAAT